>PHNY01202285.1:404-23061 GCA_003724115.2 Anethum foeniculum | reverse complement strand
TAATGTTTCATATAAAAATAAATTAACGAACCAAGAAGATATTAAAATAATAATAAAATTAGTATTTAAAATAATTAATATTAAAAAATCTAAAATATTTTAAATCATACATATTCATTCCGGCACTGAACCAAACACATGATATCAGAATTGATACCTCAACCCTATACCAACTTAACCCGATTCCTGATTCCAACCCCATACCGATTTTTGAACCAAATGACCCCTTAGAAGTACAATTTTGTGGGTATATTAATTACAAACCCTGAGGAAACATACCTCATCCTACTAGAACTGTATAATGACTTCTAACTTCGAGTTTGTTCTCGCACATTATCTTTAATACTTCTATATGAGCTTTGTGATAGGGTTTCATAAATATACTTTGATACTTTAGAAGAATGGGAAGATATGTTAAATCTAATTCAAGTATTTTTTTTTTGTCTTCTTTTATCTCTTCTGTTTTGTATGTTTAGTACTGATAACCGCTACAAATCCTCCATAATGGTTTTGCCCTTTATAAGCGACTAAACTCATCATGGAGTCTTGATGAATCTTAATCATTTTAGTTTGATGCATGTTTCATGTTTATAAGCGACTAAACTCATCATGGAGTCTTGATGAATCTTAATCATTTTAGTTTGATGCATGTTTCATGTCTGATGCTTGTTGAGATCTAGTTTTTCATACTCATACTTCTATACAAGACTGATCATCTTATATTAGATTAGATTAATAACAAAATTATGAAAGTTGAGTTATTGATTTAGGAGTCAATTAACCTAGTTTGCATTAAAAAAAATGAAAAGTTATTTAATTGCATTTGTATTTAATAGGAGATTTGCACTTTGAACTTGATAATGTATAATACTATAGGTATATAGGATTTATCTAATCCTGAGGTTTGAAAGTCTATTTAAAAGGATAAATATAGGTTGAATCATGAGCACAAACATGCGACTTGGTTTATTACATATCTAGTTTGATATTGGCCAACTCAACAACATGAGCACATGCACACAAGAAGAGGGATTCAAGATTATATAATTCTTTATTAATTTTTTGATCTCATATCTTATAATTAGTATAATTAGTATAATTATTATTGTCTTTCTTAGTTAATATAAAAACTCAACTCATGAATACTTTTTCTATTAACTGTTAGGATTCTCTAATCTATTCAGAAAACCAAACATTTTATATTAAGTCATCATGATCGAATATATTTCATAATAATGACTCTAACTCCTTGCAGGTTGTGAGCAATAATCTGCAGCATGTAATGCAGAAATCCAGTAAAATTGATTTTAATACCCTTACCGGGATCGGTTTCCACGTTAAGGCCAAAGCTAAAAGATATGTAGATCACCACATAGTGCAAGACCTCTGAAGAACTTGAAGAAGAAGGCCAAAGGATTGTTATTGGGCTCCTTGCTATCTTTGAAGAAGAAACATCCAACAAGAGGAATTTGTTCGTGATCTAAGGATATATTTAGGGAGGAAGACGTTGTTATGCATACTTGGAAAGGCAAATTAGCACGCAAATGACCTAAAGAAGTAGTTTAGATGGCTAATTTGCTTAATTTAGTTTATTCCTATTATTCAAATGAATTTCATTTTGAATTGTAAGCTTTTTAAGCAATTTCTCAAAACTTTCTCAAGACTTTCTCCATTGTTTCAGGGGTCGGGACAAGTTTAATAGAAGCTATTGTAAGTATATTTTGTCATCTCCCGACCTTGTGAAACCATGAAAGAAAGTCTTGATAAACAGGTTAAAAGGCTTATTATTCAAAATAATATTCATATTAATAAAAAAAGAATAGAACTAGATTAATAAAACTAGTTATCTAGGTACTCATTTTGGTTATTTGTCTGTTGATTTGCTTTTATGGTCTTCGTGTCAACATCCCCCTCCCCCTAATAATGTCGATAGCTCACGAGCTAGATTTCTCTTATAGGACATTTCTTGTTTAGAAAGCAACAAGAAGTCCAATAACAACAAACCTTATGCCTTCTTCCCCAAATTCTTCAGAGGTCTTCTATTTCATGATGATATTTCCTTTAGCTTTGGCCTTGAATTGGCTTGTAGTAGTACTGACAAGGGTATTATCCTTTACTTTATTACCTTTCACTACCTTTCTACATTACACGCTGAATATAATTACTTATAATCTGCAAGGAGTTATAATCATTAGTCTACAATATATCATTTCCTTGATTATTATGACTTACTATTTAATATACTTGATTTTATTCATCAATTTTGATATTCGTGTTATATAAAGTTAATATAAAAATTCAGGTACATCTTTAAAACCGTTATTGATTTATTTTTTAATACTACAAACAAAGTAAAACACTAGTAGACACACATGAGAGAGATAAAATCAAGGAATTCTGGGAGAACATAAATAAAATAAAACAAAATCATGTCGATAAGGTGGCTTGGAGGCTTAGACAGTGGCACATATTTGTAAGGGTGAGCATCGAACGATTTGGTCAATTTTTTGGGTCAATCCCAACTAAATCAATTTTTTGATTTTTAAAATTCTAAAAATGAAAATAAACTACATGACAAAACGATTAACCAACCCAAACCAAGATTAAAAACTTTAGTCAATCGATATCAATTTTAAATAAGTTAACCAACATATACAATAATCTGAAATCAATTAGACTAAATATAAGGAATGAAATATGCTCATCAAATCACATATTCCCTAAAATATAACAAACATTAACAAACACCAAACTTCCTCTACTTGTAATTAATAACTAAAACACATCTTCATCACTCCTCCTTATTACACCTTTTTTTTCCAAGATCTGTCCTAAAAATTATGTTTGTGATTAAGTAAAAGAAAATCAAAGAATATAAAGAGAAGAGTTAATAATATGGTATATGATTATGTGATAACTACATGGATTAATTATATGAATAATGGTTTATGCGAGTATAAATCGATGTTTAAATCTATATTTGTGATCATACGAAATAATATATATGTGGTTATGTTAGTTTGTGTGATATGTGCAGATTATTTATTAATTACATGTGCACGATTTATTACATGGATAAATTATTAATTATGGGATTACATGGATTGATGTGTACACGGATTGAATGGATTGATGTGACACGTGCAGGCTTTAAATTTTTCATACTAGCATGGATTGTTACAAGGATATGTGTTGCATTCTACACATTGAATTAAATAAAGACATTGTGATTGTCTTATCTTGTATTTGATCATGATATTACTAGTGGGTAGCTAATATATGGGATCGCATGTCATATAAAATGTTGAACTTCTATAAATAATTTTCATTATATTAAATTAAAATTTACTTGCAAATATATATAGACCTCACCTTTTTTCGGAGCACCTTCTTCATTGTTTCCTGCATATATAAACATTCAATAAATAAATAAATGAAACAATAGAAATGATATATGGCTTTTGTTAAACATTTTATGAACTAAATTTGAAGATCTCAAAAAAAAAAATTCTTAGGAAAAACCTTCATTAAATTATCATGTTAAAATTCTTGTGCCATAAAACACCATCAACTAATATCTTGATCTTCATACATACTGAAAATCTAACATCGAATCTGATATAATTTGGTATATCATACACCTAAAATGTAATCAAAATACAAAATGGTTCAATTGTTATAAATAAACACTAATATGTTTGTATTCTCACACTATAAGAAATCATGTTTTGAACTGAGTTCATCTTTTGGTTTGGTTACACAGAAAAATAAAAGTTTTTTTTTTTATTTTAAGAAAAAATGAACACAAAAATCAAGATGATTTGAAATGTTATCATAACAAAGCATGTATCCAATTTTTGTACAATGACACCTTCTTCAAAATAATCACACACACATATATATATACTACAAATTGATTTAGATGACAGTATACTAATCGAGTCGATTCAGATAAAATCAAGATTCTTAGCATGTGCAGGCATAATAGGAATGATTAGTTATCAAATTGGGTAAAAGTTGGATAAATTTTCTAATAATCCAATTTTTTAGATTGTATTATTCTTGTTTATGATGATTTTATTGAGATAATAATTAAAATTTATTTTGTTAAGTGTAGAGAGGGAGAGTGAGTGGGGTGGGGGGAGAATTTTAGATATAGATGAGGGGCAAATTGATGATGAAAAGTGGTTGAAGGAAGAAGATGTGGATTTTCAGCATATAAACACAACCGCAAAAAAATTAAAACCAAAATCATGAAATCCAATCTCTAAGGATTCATGCAAAAATTGTTAATTCGAAGGGATCGAAATCTTACCTTACATATTCCACTTGCATAAGTTATGTCTCTTACTATGTTAAAATAATTGCTTGAGAATCGTCCAACGATCTACAACAAGAAGGATTATACTAGAATGGTCTTTCTCTCTGTCTCTCACTCGTGGGCAGTTAGGGATTTCTCAGTATATGAAATGTTGAGAATGAGGCACATCTTATGTGTATATAAATGCAAGAGTCGAAACCCTATTTCTATTAGGTGTTTTGTAAAGTTACTATTTTAACCCTCCACATCTAGCTTTTGTACATATTAATAATATTATTATAAATATGTTAAATTCTATCTGACAAATTATGACATAATGATACATTCGTAATTAATATTTACATGAATAGTTATATGAAATATTTTTATTATAATTTAAAATATTGGTCGAATATGAAATTAGATTTACTCGATTCTTATTTAAAGAACTTGTAATACATAATTTTTATCATTTCAAGTAACAACTGAAATGTACCGGAATAACATCGTGTTAAATAAAAAAAGTAATTGTTAGTCAGTGTCAGGTTAACATTTTCCTCTTGTCCCAAGGTAAAGATGTTACAGGGGACATGAATGGCTTGACCAAGGTTGGGAACTTGATCAGCCATGAATTTTGGAATAGATAGGGGAATATATGCAATATTATTCTGTTTAAAAGTGCATTATGTGTTTCTTTTAAGCATAAGCATTTTTCTTGGTGAGCTTATAACATCCAAGCTCACATCCACTTTCTTTGCTTCATTCAGAGATAGAAAAGAGTGATCAGGACATTCATTTTGAGTAGCAGACCTTCTAGTTTGTACACCTTTATCAGGATTTTCAATAATCAAATTAGGTGTATGTGATTTTATCCATTTTCTTGCAGTAGGAAGTTGGCTTCTAGAACTAGATGATCTTTCATGATCCATAGTGTCTCTTTGTTGTCTTTGATCAGTACCTTCAGTATTTCCTGATGCTCCCCCTGAATTAGTGCTATCAGAATTATTAGAATTTGCTTTATCAGTATTTGGGGAATCAGTGTTTGATGAGCTATTTTCTGATATATCTCCTGGTGTATTACTTGAAGTTGACTCAGTTGAATGATCATGTTGCTTCCCCTCAACATATGCTTCATGATTAGAAGATTGATTGCCATCAGTAAATAATGGCTCATCAGAGTCTGATGGAATATCAGGATTTGCACTATCAGTATTTGCAGAAATATCAGGATTTGGCTGTTCAGCATATGGTACTTCATTTTCGAATCTCAGTTGATCATGTTCATCAGCATCTTCTAGACCAGTAATCTTCTTGTCATCAGAAGATATATGAATGGACTCCATGACAACCCTTATTCTCATATTGTAAACTCTGAAAGCTTTTGTTGATAGTGGATATCCAACAAAAATACCTTCATCAGTTTTTAGATCAAACTTTTTAATCTATTCTGGATAAGTTTTGAGAACAAAATGTGACACCCTCCCAATCAGGGGCCTAGATTGGGGAGTCACCAACCAGTAATAAACATAAACCTCAAAAATAAAGGAAATCATACAGACTTGACCCCTTACACTAAACAGGATCTTTAACAGGTAATGGTATGAAATAAGAACTAACTATACAAACAAAAGAATAATATTACAACCCTTTTAATAAATATAAACTTTGACGAGAAGTTAACAACAATCTACCAAAAGATTACACAACCGCTAACCAAACACCCTATTCAAAAGCTATCAACTAGCTACCCAGCTTCCTACCTGAGGGACAACAAATCTAGCTGTCTGATAAGGTCCAGGGTAAACATACTTTTTAGCGGAAGATTTCCTAGCGGTCTGCTTCAATCTCACTATCTTCGAGTTTAACTGAAAGGGGTTAGATAACAAAAGAACAAGAGTGAGCCAATAGCTCAGCAATCAACTAATATCAATAACAGTTAAGCTATTATGGAATATCAATGATATCAAAGGTCCTGGACAAGAGATCAACATACTTTCCAAGTCTGGAAATGATATAAACATGTTTTAAAGTTTTATCAATAATCAAAACTTTTCATTTGCAAAACAAGATATTCTTTGATTCACAGTCATTAACAACCTTCCATAAAATCCATTTCAAAACAGTTGAAAAAAACAATTTTAAAATTAAGAACACTAATTTGATTGGAGTTTTTCCTAACGCTCCAGAAAATTACGGGTGATTAGCCACGTAACGTCCCCATACCGGACACAAGGTCCTCTGAACTTTCATTCTTGGGATCCCTGGACTAGTCTCATTACTAGTCAACTAAGCTTAGTGCCATTGCTAGCATTACTTACTTAACCACAAAGAAAAAATGCTGGGCCGGCGTTACTCAGCCACTTACGCCTCCAATCTATAAGAATCAGTAGAGAAAACCATTTAAACGGAGTTCCTATAATATAATTTAAAACAAGTTTTCATTTTTAAAACATTACAAAATCATTTGAAATTAAATAACTTTTTGAAAATCTGAAATCATATTTAAGTTCATTTTAAAACTTTCAGTGATAACAAGTTCAAAGGAATAGGTATCAAGTGTAAGGGATCACAATAGGGAACCAAGCATAAGTATTAATCACAAGCATTATCAACAAGAGGGGTTAAGTAAAAGAATTCATAAGGGAAACTAAACATGGGTATTATCATTAAAAAGTATTCAAGTAAAAGGGATCGCAAAAAGGGTTTAAGCATAGGCATTAACAATAACAAATAGGTTAAGTAAAGGAAATCATAGGGGTGAAAGAATAGGTATTAATAATAGAAAGGTATTTAGTAAAAGAGTTCGCATAGGTATTAACAACAAAAAGGTATTTAATAAAGAGTTTACAAGGGTGATCAAACGTTGGTATTATCAATAACAAGGTCTTAAGTAAGATAATTCGCAATGGGGTTTAAGCATCGGTATTATCAAGAAAAGGTATCAAAAGTTTATAAGGAAGTTAAACAATTCTCAATTCGATTCAAAGTATAAACATCATCAATAGGATAGGAACATGCTATCATAATTCGAACCAAAAATAACAAATAAATCAATAATAAATCAATAAATAGCATGCATCATTCTAGTACTTTCTTAAGCCAACTAAACAATCAATTAACATCAAGAAATCATTTTTATGTATCATTTAGCAAGGGAGACGAATTTAATTCCATAAATTCGAACCAAAAATCCCAAATAATTCAAAAAAAACAAGTTAGCTAGCATGCATCATCCATGGCCTAATGTACTTACAATTATCCACCAAATGACTATCCAATAATCAACATAACACAAGAGAATATACTAACTCAAATAATTCCTTCTCTTTAAATCAAAATTTCGAATCAATCAATCAACGAAATCACCTCATATTGTCAATCATCACTTAACAACTTTCAACAAGCATTAACATTATATAACTTGCAATTTGAACATATAATACCTACTTAATTCTTCCTTAAATCAAAACTAAACACATATGATCAAGAACAACACTTATAATCGGTTCAAAATTCAATTAACAACATGCAACCCAATCTAATGACATGCATCCATATTTATCAACACCTTAATTCATAAAATCATTTATTCAAGAACTTTAAATCACTACACAAGCTTTTAAAAATCCACCGGCTCCCATTTGGTCATGACCGGTGGTGGTCGAACTCGTGGGTGCCCCATGTATGGGTCTACCACCGAGTTTTGGACCTCCAAAACCTCACACATCCATCAACACAATTCTTTCTTATACCTCTTTGATCATACCTCAAGAAATCAGATTTTTCTTGGATATTTCAAAAAGAGGGTTTTGAAATTCATAGTCAAAATCTTACATGCAACTTGAAGAATGAAAGAAGTTGGGATTTAATTGGGGAACCTATCCCAATTCCGAATCTATAAGTTGTGCTTAAGATGATTACTTAGATGTAAAAATCTTTAAAAACCAAGCAAGATTTATGCTTGCATGTAAGTGAGGGAAGAGAGGTTTAGAGAGAGAGAGAATTCGAGAGGGAGAGAGAGGAAGAGAGAAAAGAGAGTGAAGAGAGAATGAGGAAGGGGAGGCTGTTGTGAGGGTTAAAAAGTGCTAGGGGCATGTTAGTAATTACACAATTAAAAGTAATTTAGTTTTAGATTTTCTTTTATGGTAAAAACATGGTAAAAATGAATTTGCTAATAATTTGATAATTCGAAAATGCTAAAGTAAATCAGGTAATCATTTTTAAAATGTATAGAATGAAATTATCTCTCTGTACATATTTTTGAAATAATTATTGAGCGAGTAGATTATTTTATATGATTTTTAGAAGATAAGCGGTCGGTAAATGCAAAAATGTTTGTAAATTCGATTTTAAATAGAAAAATGCCAAAATAAATTATGGACTTATTTTTATAAAGTCTATAATAAAATTTTAGAGGCTATAGAAAAATAATTATAATTGAAATACATTTCTATGATTTTACATGAATATTTAAATGCTAGAAAATCATGATTTTCACATAAAAATATAATTTAAATCCCAAATTTCTATTCACAATTATTTGTACCACAAACGTAACACACGTAAGCACATTTTAAAACATAACACATAAGCTTATATTATAAGCTTCAATTCCACAAATTTCTCAACTTTTCACTTAACCATTTTCCGTGTAAATCAATATAATATCAAAACACGTATCAATAATAATAACCGGATCCACATATCGATCCACCACATATCATAGGCCACATAAGGACTCATCAAACTGGAAAAAATATATCCATATATTCATTCTCTAATTCACATAAACTTTATAGAACCAAAAATTTCAGAAAAGCCACAAATTTTTTACCTATAATCATATAATATTCAAAATACAGTACGCGAAATTCCCGGATGTTACATCCTTCCCCCTTAAAGGATTCTGTCCCCAGAATCAAGCCCAAGTAAAAAGATGGGGATACTTTTCGAGCATTTCATTCTCAAGTTCCCAAGTGGATTCCTCGACTAAGGGATTTCTCCACAAGACTCTAACTAGAGACATTGACTTATTTCTAAGCACTTTCTCTCGTCGATCTAATATCTTAACCGGCTGCTCAACAAAAGACATATATGCCTGAATCTCTAAGGGTTCATACTCTATTACATTACTCGAATCAGGATTATACTTTCTAAGCATCGAAACATGAAAGACATTACGAACATGCTGCAACTGCGGCGGCAGAGCTAACTTATAAGCAACCATTCCAACTCGGTTCAAAACTCCAAAAAGTCTTATATATCTCGGACTCAACTTTCCTTTCTTGCCAAATCTTGACAATCCTTTCCAATGTGACACTTTCAGAAGCACTGCTTCACCAGGGTCAAATTCTTTATCTTTTCGGTGCGGATCTGCATACTTCCTTTGTCGATCTGGACTAATCTTTTTTGAATTAAGTCAACTTTTTCCTTTGTCTGCTGGACCAACTCTGGGCCTAAAATTTTACGCTCACCAGCTTCATTCCAACTTACAGGCGATCTGCACTTTCTCCCATACAAAGCTTCATGCGGAGGCATACCAATACTCTCGTGATAACTGTTGTTGTAAGCAAACTCAACCAATGGTAAATGCTTATCCCAATTTTCTTTGAAATCCAAAGCACAAACTCTTAACATGTCCTCAATAGTCTGAATTGTCCTTTCACTTTGACCGTCTGTCTGTGGATGATACGCGGTACTCATTTTTAACTTATTTCCCAAATGCTCTTGAAACTTTCTCCAAAATCTTAAAATTAAAACGAGGGTCTCTATCTGACACAATGGATGCTGGAACTCCGTGACGCATGACTATCTCCTTTAGATACATGTGTACCGACTTATCAAGGGAACAGCTTTTACTAATCGGAAGAAAATGAGCTGACTTTGTCAATCTATCAATAATGACCCATATAGCATCATGAATGCCCTTTCTCCTAGACAAATCAACTACAAAATCCATGGCAAGGTGTTCCCATTTCCATTCAGGAATATCTAATGGCTGAATCAAACCACTTGGTCTCTGATGTTCTGCTTTGACTCTTTGACACACATAACACTTGCTCACCCACTCTGTAATATCTCTTTTCATGTTAGGCCACCAGTAATTCTCCTTTAAATCTTTGTACATCTTTGTACTTCCGGGTGAATAGAATATCTTGAACCGTGAGCCTCATACAGAATCTCATCCTTTAAATCTTTAACATTTGGAATCCAAATACGAGAAGCAAATCTCAAAATACCTTGGTCACCCTTTTGGCTCTGAATTTCTTCTCCTGAAAAACTATTCCTCTCATTCAGCATTACTTGCTCGTGACATCTCTTTATCTTTTCCATCAATTCAGGATGAAAAGTGATTGCACACACCATTTCTTTCATCAAGTATGGGATAATGACCTCTATTTCCAACTTATCAAATACTCTAGCCAATTCTTCAGAAGTAATCAACCAATTCAATCTTTCTTTTCTACTCAAGGCATCTGCCACAATATTTGCTTTTCCTGGATAATAGTTGATAGTACAATCATAGTCCCTGATCAATTCTAACCATCTCATTTGTCTCATGTTAAGATCTTTTTTGGTGAAGATATACTTCAAACTCTTATGATCCGTGTAAATCTCACACTTTTCACCATACAAGTAATGTCTCCAAATCTTAAGTGTAAAAACTATAGCTGCCAATTCCAAGTCATGAGTAGGATATCTTTGTTCATGGGGCTACAATTGTCTTGAGGCATACGCAATAACCTTTCCAGGTTGCATCAATACACAGCCTAATCTTTTATGAGAAGCATCACTGAAGATCACAAAATTACCTCCATCATCTGGCAAAACCAATACTGGTGCTGACACCAATCTCTTCTTCAATTCTTGGAAACTTTCTTCACACTTGCCATTCCATTCAAATTTCTCATTCTTCCTTGTCAACTTAGTCAATGGAGTGGCTATTTTGGAAAGTCTTGAACAAACCTTCTATAATATCCAGCCAATCCAAGGAAACTTCTAACTTCTGTTAGGGATCTTGGACTTTCCCAATTCAATACAGCTTCAATCTTAGTAGGGTCTACTTTAATTCTTTTTCTACTAACCACATGTCCAAGAAACTGAACTTTTTTCAACCAAAACTCACACTTAGAGAACTTTGCATACAATTGCTCATTTCTTAAGATTCCTAAAGCAGTTCTCAAATGTTCTACATGATCTTCTTCCGTCTTAGAATAAATCAGGATGTCATCAATAAATACAATCATAAACTTATCCAAGTACTTCTTGAAAACTCTATTCATAAGATCCATGAATACTGTAGGAGCATTTGTCAAACCAAAAGACATTACTAGAAACTCATAATGTCCATACCTTGTTCTAAATGCTGTCTTTGGAACATTTTATGGCTTAATCTTAAGCTGATGATATCCAGATCTTAAGTCAATCTTTGAAAAACAACTTGCTCCTTTTAACTGATCAAACAAATCATCTATTCTTGGTAACAGGTACTTATTCTTAATTGTTAACTTGTTAAGTTCTCGATAATCTATGCATAATCTCATACTACCGTCCTTTTTCTTTACAAACAGAACTGGTACACCCCAAGGTGACACACTTGGCCTTATAACTCCTTTTTCTAACAACTCTTGCAATTGAGTAGATAACTCCTTCATTTCCACTAGGGCCATTTTATATGGTGCCTTTGATACTGGTTCTGTTCCAGGAGCTAAGTCAATTGAAAACTCAATTTCTTAGTCTGGCGATATTCCTGGAAATTCCTGTGGAAAGACATCTAGAAACTCATTAACCACATGAATATAGTCAATCTTAGGGGTTTCCTTACTCGTATCTACCACATGAGCCAAATAAGCTTCACATCCTTGTCTCAACATTCTCTTAACTTGCATAATTGACAGAAACTGCTTTTCTTGCCTCTTTCCTCGAAATACAACTTCATCTCCATTTGGCGCTTTAAGCTTCACCTTCTTATTCTTATACTCTATCTAAGCATCATAATCCGTCAACCAATCCATTTCTATAATAATATCAAATTCTCCTAACTCGAAAGGAATCAAGTTTGCGAAGAATTGGCGACTCTCTATTTCAACAACACAATTATGACAAATCTAGCTAACATGAACTCTATCCTGGTTAGCAACTTCTATACCATGGCTTGCTCTAAGGGAAGGATTTCGCATTGCAACTTATCAACAAATTTCTTAGAAATAAAAGACTTGGTAGCTCCATAATCAATTAACACTTTAGCCTCTACTGAATCCAAAGGAAGCATGCCTGCCACGACATTTGCATCTTGCACAACATCCTTCATAGACATGTTAAATGTCCTTGCCTTCCGTTGAACTTGAGAAGTCCGGGGTGGAGGTGGAGTAGTTAATCTTAAGACATTAGCCGTCTGAACTAGCTCCTTACAATTGCTTGAGATGTGTCCTTGCTTCCCACACTTAAAGCAAGCAGTGCCAGGCTTCACTGCTGCATTCCCGCTATTGCACTCACTGGCATAATGTCCTTTCTTGTTGCACTTGAAACAGGTCACATTCAGCTTGCGACACTCACTTGGATGCTTCTTACCACAAGTTTTACATTCTGGCAAAGGAGGTTTAATCAACTTCTCAGATCGATTCGCCAACTGGGGTCTATTACCACTTCCTTGCTTCTGAAATCCTTTATTCCTTCCAAATTGACCATCTATCCTCTTCTTGAACTTGTTTCTAAAAATTACTTGTCCAGATCCACTTTCAGAACTTCCAAACTTCCTTTTCTTGCCCTCTTTCTCCTTCTTAGTAGTCTCACTTTCACTTTCTGTCAACAGGGCCTTCTGCACCACAACAACATAAGTTTTCAACTCAAACAAAGCCACACGGCTACAAATCCAAGACTTCAATCCTTGCTGAAACCTCTTAGCCTTCTTCAAATCTGAATCCACATAAGCATGAGCAAATATAGACAACTCATCAAACTTAGATTCATACTCAGACACTATCATATCTTCTTTCTTCAACTCCAGAAATCTAATATTCATTTGATCTTGCAAACAACTAGGAACATACTTCTCCAGAAACATTTCTGTAAATCTCTACCAAGAAACTACACCATCACCTGCTACAGCCTTAGCTGAATCCCACCGATAACTAGCTTCAGCTTTCAGATAATAGGTTGCAAACTTCATCTTCAAATCATCTCCCAATCTTGCCATTGAAAAGGCTTTCTTCATATCTCACAACCAATTTCTAGCCTCAATAGGATCAACATGACATTTAAACTAAGGGGGATTGGTAGCTTGAAACGCTTTAAAGGTTACCGGAGCTTGGTTTTGAGGTAGCTGCCGGGGTTGGGGAAGTCGTTGAGCTAAAGCAGCTGTTTGTTGTTGTAGGTGTCTGAGAATTTGAGGCAAACTAGGATCAACTTGATCCTGGCCCTCATCATTGGTGGTTCTGGTAGTGGTACTCTTTTTCTTGGGCAGCATAGTTTTGATGAGAAGACAAGCGATTCATCAAATAACATAATCATATACTTGAATAATAGATATACTTTTCATCTTTTTCATCATATCATTATTTTCCAAGGTTTCTAATGAACCTTACATTATTTCATAAATTTCATGTCATCTCATGAACTATTTTCATGGTTACTGGTTAAACGAAAGGGAAACGCAATAGGGTTGAAAGTGAAACAGAGGTATTAAGCAAAGGTATTATGACAAAGATAAGCAGGGTACAGAATAGTTATACTACACAAGGTTACCCAACAAAGTACTGAAAAGAAACAAGGTTATATGAAGAAAAAAAATATACCATGGACAGGGTTCAACAAATCAATAATAGAACCAAGGTTCACAATAATATGGAAACAGTTATAAAGTAAAGACAGTATGGTAAATGACAATTAAGGAAATGCATAGGATAGATAAGTCAAAGTTTTAGTACAACATCCAAGTCTGAAATGAAACGTGCAACAACTATCCGACTGATGGTTAAAGAAAAGGGTAAACAAAGGAAAATAACCCTCAACTACCACCAGCTGCTACAGCAACAACTATGGAGAAACTCAAAGATAACACGAGTAATCCGGTATCTAACCAAACTACTCAAGCCATACAGGCACAGAAAAGAACAACTCTAAACGGGCTCTACCATCACTCCTGTATTCTCACAACAACTCTAAAAATCCTCCTTATGCTCACGAATAGATCTCAACTCAGATATAACCTAACTAACAACTCTAGTCACATAATGGGCCTCATCCAAAGCACTAGAAGCCAAAGGCCTCTCATGAAGGAGCCTACGGGCTGAATCCTCAATAGCACTAACACGAGCATCCCACTCAGCCTTAACCACATCAATCCTACGAGAAGACTCATGAGCCATCCTATCCAAATGAGACCAACTTGTTCCTCTCATGAACCAGATCCTCAAAGTCACCAACAGCAATAGGAGCAGTACCCGAGCCTACCGGAATTGAAGACTCAACAGAATCTACCATGTCAGAAGGTGGGGCATCCTCAGGGTCAGACTCAGGCTCAAGGGAATGTGCTACAGGAAAAGCAGGGGAATCAGTCTGGGTAACCTCCATGTCTACATCAGCATCTGGGTCCTCCTCGGAATCCTCATCAGGGTCCTCCTCAACAGGATCAGAATCAGCACTAAACTTCGCATCAGACTCCATAGAAGAAGTGTTATAGGGAGAGTCAGATGAAGTCTCAGGGGATGGGGGAGGAGGTGGAGTCCTGTCTAAATCATCGTCACTGCTGGTATCCGGCATCTGCGATAATATAATATATACAAGGCAAAACATTATAGGTTATCTTAAATCTAACGCCATTCTAACTTAGAAAAATCAAAGCCAAGACTATAACCCAAAACCCAACTCAAACTCTATGTGAGTCTGATAACTTAACTCTACTTTTAATTACGAACAACCTATAACCTAACCTAACTTGTTTCAGTGACCAAAACTTGTGGCTCTGATACCAAACTGTGACACCCTTCCAATCGGGGGCCTAGATTGGGGAGTCAACAACCACTAATAAACATAAACCTTAACAATAAAGGAAATCATACAAACTTGACCCCTTACACTAAATAGAATCTTTAACAGGTAATGATATGAAACAAGAACTAACTATACTAACAAAAGAATAATATTACAACCTTTTTAATAAATATAAACTTTGACGAGAAGTTAACAACAATCTACCAAAAGATTATACAACCGCTAATCAAATACCCTTTACAAAAGCTATCAACTAGCTACCCAGCTTCCTACCTGAGGGATATCAAATCTAACTGTCTGATAAGGTCCAAGGTAAACAGACTTCCAACTGGAAGATTTCCTAGCGGTCTGCTTCAATCTCACCATCTTCGAGCTTAACTGAAAGGGGTTAGATAACAAAAGAACAAGAGTGAGCCAATAGCTCAGCAAGCAACTAATATCAATAACAGTTAAGCTATGATGGAATATCAATGATATCAAAGGTCCTGGACAAGAGATCAACATACTTTCCAAGTCTGGAAATGATATAAACATGTTTTAAAGTTTTATCAATAATCAAACCTTTTCCTTTGCAAAACAAGATAATCTTTGATTTATAGTCATTCACAACTTTCCAAAAATCCATTTCAAAATGGTTGAAAAAAACATTTTTAAATTAAAAACATTAAGTTGATTGGAGTTTTTCTTACCGCTCCGAACAATTACGGGTGATCAGCCACGTAACGTCCCCATACCGGACACAGAGGTCCCTCTGGACTTTCATTTTTGGGATCCCTAGACTAGTCTCATTACCAGTCAGCTAGACTTAGTGTCATTGCTAGCATTACTTACTTAACCACAAAAAAAAGTGCTGGGCCGGCGTTACTCAGCCACTTACGCCTCCAATCTATAGGAATCCATAGAGAAAACCATTTAGAAGGAGTTCCTATAATATAATTTAAAACAAGTTTTCATTTTTAAAACATTACGAAATCATTTTAAATGAAATAAGACTTTTTGAAAGTCTGAAATCATATTTAAGTTCATTTTAAAACTTTCTGTGATAACAAGTTCAAAGGAATAGGTATCAAGTATATGGGATCGCAATTTGGAATCAAGCATTGGTATTAATCACAAGCATTATCAACAAGAGGGGTTAAGTAAAAGAATTCATAAGGGAAACTAAACATGGGTATTATCATTAAAAAGTATTCAAGTAAAAGTGATCACAAAAAGGGTTTAAGCATAGGCATTAACAATAAAAAGGGGTTAAGTAAAGGAAATCATAGAGGTGAAAGCATAGGTATTAACAATAGAAAGGTATTTAGTAAAAGAGTTTGCATAGGTATTAACAACAAAAAGATATTCAATAAAGAGTTTGCAAGGGAGTTCAAACATATGTATTATCAATAACAAGGTATTAAGTAAGAGAATTCGCAATGGGGTTTAAGCATAGGTATTATCAAGAAAAGGTATCAAAAGTTTACAAGGGAGTTAAACAATTCTCAATTCGATTCAAAGTATAAACATCATCAATAGGATAGGATCGGGCTATCAATAGAGTAACATGCTCTTTAAAGAATCAGGATATCATATGACTGAAAGTAGGTAGACAGGACTAAAAGTCAAGGTTTAGAAACTGTCACTTGCCTTACAAAAGCTTTCCTGCCTAGCAACCTACTTCACTGGATCTCAAGCTTAGCCCTTCCTTTTCCTACGGGAGCGTCCTCACTCTTTATTACTACACGAGTAAAGACACTACTTTAGAAACAATCCTACTATTTCTCGACGTTCACCTTGAACGTCTAACTTTAAACTACCCTTTATGGTACCCACGATATACCTTATAAGTACTATCATACCATATAGTACTATCCACATGACTCATATCATAAATAATAGTAACTATTTGATCTTCGACTTTAAGTTTGAAATTGTATTTGAAAGACATTCCATTTTCCGAAAACAGGACTTCTTAATAAAATTTCTTTTGGAAAAATATTTGACCATTTATGAAAATATAACTTCAAAATTGAAAAGTAGTTTGAAATATTCTTTATAGTCTTAATGAGTTAGTTTCAAGTCAATTTAAGTGAAGTCAAATGACTGTTGACCATTTGATCACTTAACTTTGACTTTTATTATCGTCGTAAAACTATCTTTTAAACAATTTAAGAAAACAAGTTATTGAAGATCGTTTAGTTACTAATCATATAAGAATACAAGCAAGTGCTAGCCAAACTTATGTTAGGTCCATAAAGGATCCTAACGAAATTTCGGCAGCATCTTCTCTGTATTTTGACCAACTAGTCGATTTTAAATTGACACCAAAACCAATTACAAACAATCAATTCATATCCATACAAATTCTTATATTCACTAAAAAATACATAATCACTTCATATAGCTCTTATTCAAACAAACAAAGCATCACCATAATATTTAAGACCACTAACGGTCAAACTTAAAGTCAAACAAACAATTTTACATTGGTCGCAAACATACTCATATAATCATTTTATTCTAAACATAACTTCTTATATATGATCATAGGACACACATCATACTCAAGTATAGTATTAGATAACAATTTTATCCAACAAGCATGTACAAGTCAAAGCATTGCAAACAAGGTCAAGTATAGTCAAAACACATTCAAATTGACATACTAACTACCAAAGTAACTCAAATTTGGACCAAAAAAAAACCAACCCTTCGATTTTTTTATCATAATTTGAACCAAAAATAACAAAAAAAATCAATTATAAATCAATAAAAATAGCATGCATCATTCTAGTACTTTCTTAAGCCAACTAAACAATCAATTAACATCAAGAAATCATTTTTATGTATCATTTAGCAAGGGAGCCGAATTTAATTCCTTAAATTCGAACCAAAAATCCCAAATAATTCAAAAAAAAACAAGTTAGCTAGCATGCATCATTCATGGCCTAATGTACTTACAATTATCCACCAAATGACTATCCAATAATCAACATAACACAAGAGATTATACTAACTCAAATAATTCCTTCTCTTTAAATCAAAATTTTGAACCAATCAATCAACAAAATCACCTCATATTGTCAATCATCAATTAGCAACCTTTAACATGCATTAACATTATATAACTTGCAATTTGAACATATAATATCTACTTAATTCTTCCTTAAATCAAAACTAAACACATATGATCAATAACAAGACTTATAATTGGTTCAAAATTTAGTTAACAACATGCAAAACAATCTAATGACATACATCCACATTTATCTACACCTTAATTCATAAAATCATTTATTCAAGAACTTTAAATCACTACACAAGATTTTAAAAATCCACCGGCTCCCATTTGGTCATGGTCGGTGGTGGTCGAACTCGTGGGTGGCCATTTATGGGTCTACCACCGAGTTTTGGACCTCAAAAATCTCACACATCCATCAACACAATTCTTTCTTATACCTCTTTGATCATACCTCAAGAAATTATATTTTTCTTGGATATTTGAAAATGAGGGTTTTGAAATCCATAGTCAAAATCTTACATGCAACTTAAAGAATGAAAGAAGATGGGAAGATGATTACTTAGATGTAAAAATCTTTAAAAACCAAGCAAGATTTATGCTTATATGTAAGTGAGAGAAGAGAGGTTTAGAGAGAGAGAGAATTCGAGAGGGAGAGAGAGGAAGAGAGAAAAGAGAGTGAAGAGAGAATTGGAATGGGAGGCTATTGTGAGGGTTAAAAAGTGCTAGAGGCATGTTAGTAATTACACAATTAAAAGTAATTTAGTTTTAGATTTTCTTTTAGGGTAAAAACATGGTAAAAATGAATTTGCTAATTATTTCATAATACAAAAATGGTAAAATAAATCAGGTAATCATTTTTAAAATGTAGAGAATGAAATTAGATTTCTGTATATATTTTTAAAATATTTTTTGAGCCAGTAGATTATTTTATATGATTTTTACAAGATAAGCGGTTGGTAAATGCACAAATGTTTGTAAATTCGATTTAAAATAGAAAAATGTCAAAATAAATTATGGAATTATTTTTATAAAGTCTATAATAACATTCTAGACGCTATAGAGAAATAATTATAATTAAAATGCATTTTTATGATTTTACATGAATATTTTAAAGTTAGAAAAACATGATTTTCACATAAAAATGCAATTTAAATCACAAATTTCTATCACAATTATTTGTACCACAAACGTAACACACGTATGCAAATTTTAACATGTAACACATAAGATTATACTAGAAGCTTTAATTCCACAAATTTCTCAACTTTCCACTTAACCATTTTCCCAGTAAATCAATATAATATCAAAACACGTATCGATAATAATAACAGGATCCACTTATCAATCCGCCACATATCATAGGCCACATAAGGACTCATCAAACTGGAACAAATATATCCATATATTCATTCTCTAATTCACATAAATTTTATAGAACCAAAAATTTCAGAAAAGCCATAAAAATTTCACATATAATCATACAATATTCAAAATACAATACGCGAAATTCCCGGATGTTACACAAAACATTTACAACCAAAAATATGAAAGTTTTTCAAATTTGGTTTCTTTCCTTTCACCATTTCAAATGGTGTCTTACCATGCTTGTTTATCAATGTTGAATTTTGAGTAAAGCAAGCAGTTTGCACTGTTTTCGCCCAGAAATAAGTTGGCAACTTTGCTTCCTCAAACATGGTTCTTGCAGCTTCTATAATAGTTCTGTTCTTTCTTTCAGCAACTCCATTTTTTTGTGGAGTTCTAGGAGCAGAAAATTCCTTCTTAATTCCTTTAAGTTTGCAGAACTCTTCCATAGTTGAATTCTTGAACTCAGTGCCATTATCACTTCTTAGAATCTTCACAGTATGCTTTGATCCATTTTCCAGTACCCTCACATGATCAAGAAGAATAGATGGTGTTTCGTCCTTTTATGCAAAAAATTACACCCAAGTGTATCTTGTATACTCATCAACAATGACAAGTGCATACCTCTTCTTTGCTATTGACATTTTATTTACTGGACCAAAAAGTTCAATATACAGTAAGTGAAATGGCTCAATAATAGTGGATTCAGTCTTACTCTTAAATGAAGATTTCATTTGTTTGTCCTTCTGACAAGCATCATAGAGACCATTAGGAGTAAACTGAACTTTGGGCAATTCTCTTACCAGATCTTTCTTCATTAGCTCATTGATGTTATTGAAATTCAAGTGAGAAAGTCTTTTATACAAATTCCAGCTTTTTTCAATTGTAGCTCTGCTCAGTAGACAAACTTCTGAGCCATCAGTATTTACAGAAAGCTTGGATTCATAAATGTTACCATATTTGTATCCCTTTATTGCAACTTTTTCAGTTGATTTATTGATAACTTCACAATATTTTCATAAAAGTCCACATGATAACCTCTATCACAGATTTGACTCACACTCATTAGATTATGCTTGAGTCCTGCAACAAAAGCTACATCTTCAATGATGACATTCCCAAGATTGATCTTGCCATATCCCTGAGTCTTTCCAATGTTGTCATCTCCATAAAAACGCTTAGGGCAGCTTTTTCCTTAAACTCTAATAACATGACTTTATTTCTAGTCATGTATCCTAAACATCCACTGTCCAAAACTAGGATATTTTTCCTGTTACCCTGCAATCAGAAAGGCCACTTGTTAGTATTTTTAAGGACCCGGACTTGCTTGGATCCTTTGACCTTATTAAGTTTGTTAATATTTACAGTAGAAGACTTTTTTATCAGAGTTTATGCTAACAGTCTTAATATCAGAAGTTACACATACAGAAACATTTAACTGTTTATTCAAAGAGGTTTTTAGTTTATATAATTATAGGTCAAACTGTGATATTCTTTATATGTGTAAATGAAATGCCAAATACTACCACAATGAAAACATGGGTTCTGTGGTTTATATCTAAATGTTCTATCCTTAAACTCTGAATTATGTCTGACAGTTGTGATATCCTTATTCTTCCTGCAATTCAAATAAATATGATTAGTGCTACCACAGTTAAAACAAGCCCTTCTAGGTGCATTAGGAATGGGTTTATAATTGTTCACCTTACTGACACCTACTTTACCATTTCTGTTCATTCTAGGTTGTTTCTCCTTGTTATTCTTTGTGATTTCTTTCAACTTACGCTTAATTTGCTTCTGAGACATTAAACCAATGTTTATTGACTTTGCTTTTACCTGTTATGAACTATCAATATTTAAGCTAAGCTTAACTCCTGATGTTGATCCCTTTTCATTTACTGATTTTACTTCATCAGTATTTAAATTAAACTTAACAGGTGTAAGCATGGACCTATCATTTCTAATAACTCTATCAAGAGTCAATGGTTTCTTAGTCTCAGCTTCATTTATCTTACCTTTATCAATATTAGATTTCACATAACTTAATCCTGATTTCCAACAACCACTTTCAAGTATTTCCTGAGTTGTTTTCCTGACTTAGTCCAAGTTTTAATGATTTCTCTCTCTTTAGCTAGTTCTTTTTCAAGATAAACATGTTTCTTGAGAAGTTCCTGTTTAACATAAACATCATCATCTCTTTACTTTTGAATTTCTAGCAAAAAAAGTAATTCAGCTTCTAGGTGATCATTCATTTTCTTAAGATCAGTATTTTCACTCTTAATTCTTTCATTTTCTAAAGTTTGATCCCTATAGCTAACAGGCATGCATTTGAGAAATTTTCTTAACTCGAAAATATTATCAGTATCAAAAGCAAGAGTTGTTTGAGGTACCTTAGAATCAGAAGGTGCAGAGTCAACAATATTATCATTTGCTACCAGTGTATAGTTGATATCATCATCAGTATCTGAAGAGTCAGCCATTCTATTCTCCTTGTGATGAGAGCTCTACTCTTTTCAGCCTTTGCCTTTTTGTATTCAGTTGCAAAATGCCCTATTCCATCACAGTTGTAACACTTGATCTTTGATTTATCAAGTTTGCCTGATTTGTACTCCTTGCCATCCTTCTTTCTGAAATTCTTCCTATCAAAAGTTGATCTTTTCTTAGAAAAATTATCTTTTCTAAAGCCTCTGTACCCCATCTTCTTGAAGCTTTTAACCATCAAAACTGCTAGCTGCATCATCTCTTCATCATCAGAATCTTCATCAGAATCTGTGGAGTTATCAGTATTTGAGTCATCATCAGTGTTTGATGACTCAATATCAGACTTTGCAACCATAGCCTTTCCCTTAGAATGACTTTTTCTCACAGTTTTGTCCTTTAATACTTTTTCTTCAACTTTCAAAGCAACGGGCCTTGATTTGCTGCCTTTCCTTTTGCTCCTTTGTTCCATTTCCGGTTCATGAGACTTCAGCATTCCATATATTTCATCAAGAGACATT
>PHNY01202283.1:3038-19813 GCA_003724115.2 Anethum foeniculum | reverse complement strand
CGCAAAGAACCAACCAGATTGCCCTAGTGGATAAATCAGGAATACCGAAACAAAAACAGCAATTGGACCAGAGAACGCGATTGCATTATAAGGTCGCAATTGAACAGATCGAGCAAGTTCGGGCAAGATTGCTAGTTCCTCTCATTTACATTGTTACAACCTATACTACAATGTTCTAAACCCTCTAATTCGTAAAGTTAACAATTTATGGGTCCAATTTTAACAGCTCAACATTTAAACAAAACGAACCCTCAGCAACAATATCAAAATTAACAACGATGATGGGAAAGTATGAATTTGAAAAATATTTTAAAAAAAATACTTGTTGGGTGTATTAATTCAAATAGTGCTGATACCAAATCTGCGGGGAAGTATTCTGTTCTTTTGGCTGCTGTGTGAATAAACTGAAGTCCCCTCCCTTTGCAATCAATCTCTCTCTCTCCATTTAGATATGACACGTGTGTATGTGTATACGTACATGTAGCCTTCTCTGTCTCGTTTACTAGACAGAAACAATCAATGGAGTCCACAAGCAGTAAAATCAAGAAATTAAAAAATCTTTCAACAAGAAGCCTTCACCAAAGAAACACACTCCTCAGCTTCATCTCTCTCACTCTCATAACAACTCTCTTTGCTTCATTTCTTCCCATTAACTCATCAAACACTTCTCATCATCCATTACATATTATTCACCCAACAATCAACAACGCTTGTATCAACACTCTGTACCCTTCATTCTGTTTCACTTCACTCTCCTCTGTTTCCAAGAAAAATATTACCCTGCATCACATTCTTGAAATCACTGTGAATCAGACTTTAAGGCACGTCAAGAATACAAGGCTTGTTTTCTTGATCAAGTTTGTGAGAAACCAAGATTTGAGTTTGCAAGAAAAGAATGCTGTGCATGATTGTTTGGAAATGTTGGATCAAACAATTTATCAACTTAGACAAGCTACTGATGACTTGTTGAGTGATGTTCATAATAGGTCTTATGGGAATCTCAAGACTCTTTTGAGTGCAGCAATGACTAATGAGAATACTTGTCTTGATGGGTTTTTTGATTTGCAGTTGGATTCAGGTAATGAGGGCCGACTCGAAAATGGTGTAAAAGATAAACTTCAGGTTATGTTAAGTCCTAGCTTGAAGATGATTAGTAACTCTTTGGCCCTGATTAAGAATTTGGAAAATCATACAAGGGGAGGAAATGTTCCGAAAAGCTCGGAAATGTGGAGTAAGGAAAAGAAGGTTCTGGGTGGGATGACAGCCCGTGAAGAAGAGCTGATGGAAGTAGCAGCATCAAGATTGAGTTGTCCAAATGTTACAGTTGCACAAGATGGTAGTGGGAATTTTATGACAATAGAGGAGGCCGTTCAGATTGCACCAAATAAGAGTTTGGATCCTTACGTGATCAAGATTAACGCTGGAACTTACTTGGAGAATGTGGTGATTCCAAGGGGAAAGCATAATGTTATATTGGTTGGAGATGGTATGAACTTGACAGTTATCATGGGCTCCAGAAACTTGGTTGATGGATTCTCCACTTTTAAGACTGCAACCTTAAGTATGTCACACTGTCTTTATATTAATTTAATTAGCGCATTTTGTTACCTAGCACTGCAGTTTAGTCAATTTCATAGGGACTGACATCTAAATTGTAATTTGTATCCGGTTTTAGTACTGTTTGTGTTCGTGCTATTTTTCCTTAAAAGAATTGATAATATTAAAAGAACTATAATTTGAATAGACAAATCATTTTGGGGGTCATATTCGGTTTAGTAGAGTCAAGCTCGTGTCATTTTGGGTTTTGTTTCCTAATATCGTGTATGGTCGTGTTTCTGGTTATGTCGGACGTTGTCACTGACCAATGTATATGCACATTCCTGTGCAGCTGTGATTGGAGATAGATTTTTGGCAAGGGATATCAGCATTATTAATACATCAGGCCCAGAGAAACATCAAGCAGTTGCCCTAAGGGTGACATCAAATGCTGCTTTTTATCATTGTGAAATCATCTCTCACCAGGACACCCTTTATGCACATTCTCTGAGACAGTTGTACCTTGAGTGCACAATCCAAGGAACAATTGATTTCATCTTTGGAAATGCAGCAGCTATATTCCAGAATTGTCGAATACTAATAAGAAAACCAAATCCTGGTCAGACAAATATGGTCACTGCCCAAGGTAGACAGGATCCGAATCAGAACACTGGAATATCTTTACAGAACTGCACCATTATAGCTGCACGAAATTTTTCCATGGCTGAGAGGCAAAACTTCTCAACGTTTTTAGGTAGGCCGTGGAGGAACTATTCGAGGACTGTAATTATGAAGAGTTACATTGGAACTCTTGTGCACAGGGAAGGATGGTGCAAGTGGAACAATTACAGCACCCTGGATACTGTAGACTACATCGAATACAAGAATTTTGGACCAGGGTCGAATACAACACAGAGGGTCAATTGGCCAGGGTACAAAAATAATTGCAGTGATGATATTGCTAGACGGTTTTCAGTGGAGGAGTTTTTACGGGAAGATGATGACTGGCTAGAGTCCACAGCTTTTCCTTTCTTCAATGCATACAATCAGAATAGAAGTATAAGCCTGGACATGTTATTTGATTAATTGATATCTGGGATCCCAGTGCTTTGGTAGTTTCTTTGGTTTACAGGATATAGTGGGAATAGTAGTTGATTCTTCTTGTTATATTGGAGAAAGCTTGTAATCTTTCAATTAGATAAAAAGAATGTCATGCAAGGATAATGTTAAAACACTGATGAATTTTCTATAGACAATATTACACTTTTCATTGCTAGTGAAGTACTAACCTGAACCAAAC
Source organism: Anethum foeniculum (assembly GCA_003724115.2). Lineage (NCBI taxonomy): Eukaryota > Viridiplantae > Streptophyta > Magnoliopsida > Apiales > Apiaceae > Anethum > Anethum foeniculum. Next base: position 16,977 of record PHNY01202283.1, on the reverse strand, counting down.
AATAGAACTCTACATCCCCAGACACAAGCCTGTTGAGTTCAGGATAAGTAGGTTATAGTATCGAGTTTAGATGGCCTTGCTGCCGAGAACAGATATATTATATACATCAGTTCGATCAAGAGGTGAGGGTGAGTTGTAACTGTGAGGATGATAAGGAAGCTCAAGTAAATCATACACAAACAGAGAAGAAGCTTAGCCAGCTGAAATGAGGAGTGTTTAAAACTGGATAAAGCTATTCAACAAATTTTTTCTTAGTGCCATAATGAATTTATAATTTGGTTATGACAGTTTCAGCACAGTCCACGGGTAACACATAAAACACCAAACAGTCAAACACCCATAATGCCCGGTGCATTTATCATCTAACTTTCTAATCAGACACACAAATACACAATCTTTTTCTGTAAGAGCACAAAAGAATGACTATTTAGTAAAGAGTTGTTCTGATACAATTTTATTTTGGCCTTGTTTGGCAATTAGCTGTTAGCTGTAGCGGATTGTAGCTGATTGTATAAGCTGTTTTGACTAGCTGATTGAATTTAGCTGTTTTGAACAAAACTGTTTGGCAAGTAGCTTTTTCAATTAGTTTTTTGTATACATAAATTGAAAAAGCTCCTCCAAGTAGCTTTTTCAAAATTAGCTTTTTGGGACCAAACAACTATGTTAAAAAGCTAACTACCAAACACTAGAATTAGAGGTTTCATTTGGTCAAACCTTTAATCTAATTCAAAAAGCTAATTTTTTGCCAAAAAGCTAACTTCTAAACAGGGCCTTTGTTTATTCTAATATTTAGGCTCGTATCTTACACAGTTTTACAGATCCGCAATATTCCCTTACAATATTGCGGAACAAACAAAGACCCAGATTTTTATAGCGAAATGACCACCAACAATACGGATCAATTCCTTCAATACTTGAAGAAAACAACAAAACAAAGAAAAAGTCACAAAGAGACGCCACAATCCTTCCGTCTTAAACAAAGAGAACTACTGCCCGTTGGTTTAAATTTCAAATATCACATGTTTTGAAAAACTATATAGAAGACAGTTACAAATAAACTAAATTCTAGTCGAGTTATCACTTTTCATGGAAGGGAACCATTCACCAACATAGAAAGGCTGGTCAATGGCTAATAAAATCAAGTGAAATACATTTTCTAATTGGCATTCTAGTAACTTAAAACAATTAATTAGTTTATCATTGCTGATCACAATTTTGTGAGTTATAAAGAAACAGAAGCAAAATGACCAAGTCAGTGTCATATTAAGAAAAGCAAGTTGGAATAATTTGTTGAACAAATTCCATATTATCTTAAAACTAATTTCAACCATTTCTTTGTTACTTTGATTTTTAGTTGGTAGAGTTTCACTATCCAAAGAAGCTCTTTAGTGGCCACAAATAAAGGGTTATTAATCATTTTTTAGTAAACTTTTCATTATCTCAAATTGCTTCATTTTCCAGCAAATTACCCCTAATTGTCTAATAGTAATGCCAACAAAAGTTTGATTCCTTGTAATACAAAGACAAATGATATAAAACACAATAATTTTACTTGATCATGAAGAAAAAAGAATTGCTAAAATTTATCTCATCTCATTAGCACTTAATACTTGTATATAAAGTTATAGATATAACTTGCGACCGTGATACTCCTACTGTCAAAATCCAATGCTTTGACTATTGGGCTCAACAAAGTTAGATACTTTTAGCTAGTTTGTTGCTTGCATTATAAGTATATCATAATAGTTTGTTTCATGGATTTATGCAAGTGTACTGTTTTTAGATTTTGTAGTGGTACTATCATTTATAGACGAGTACAACTGCACAATCATGTAACTTAACAATTTGTTGATTTGTAGTACTTGGGATTGGGATTAACAAAAATGGTCCAGGTGAATACGCTATGATGCTTATTTCCTGATTAAAATTATAACTCACCTGATAAGAATTTATTCCTTTGACGCTGGTTCGACTTCTACTCATTCCGAAATTTACTAAAATAAGCAAGCAACAAAATTTTATGAGAGCCCTTGTACTACTAATTATAATGATTAGCATGCAGTTCAATGGACGTACGTCTTGTAATTAGTATATTGTTGGTTAACATAGACAACTACTACATACGCCTAGGGCAATTATACACACGACCTGAAAATGACATAAGAATTTGGTGTTTGTATTTGCATTTTGAGTACATGACACGAAAAATACACGAAGTACACGACCGGAATGAAGTCACGACCGAAATGTAGTTTTGATTTTATGTTTACACTTTGGGTACACGACACGATACGAGGTATATGAAAGAAATATATTTATACTTAAATATTTATAAAATATGTATATTTATATTAAATATATATTTATAATAAATATATGTATATTTATTTTTAAATAATGCATAGTTTTATAATGTTGTAAGTACAAATGACTTAAATGTATATATTTTATATAATTTTGTAAATTTTTTACCTAAAAATCTAATTTTTTTTATTATTTATTTATATTTATATTTATATTCAATTTTACACGAAACTCAACACGAGAACGACACGAAAACGAAGGTACACGAACACGAAAGTACACGAATCCTAAATGGATCGGTTTTTTGTTTGATCTTTTAGTACACGACACGAAAAGGTACACGACACGAAAGTATACGATACGCACAAATTGACAGGTCTCTTGACGAAGGAATTTGGTAACAAAAAAATTCGAGGTTCGTAGCCGGAATCAAGATCTACGAAGGTGGTTCTTTGCCGGAATATCGAACGGAGTATGGTGGTTGTATGTAATTGGTGGCTGATATTGCTTAGAGTAAATGGTGGCTCCTTTGCGCTCTCAACTTCTTATTTCTTACAATTTTCCTACGTACCCCTGTTTATAGGGGATCAAGCTTAGGTAGTACCGTAGTTCTTAGGGTCCAAGAAACCTAAATGGGCTTTAGGCTTCGAGGCCCAATAAGGAATCTTCTGGAACAAACCCTTCTCCAGCTAGCTTTAGGAATGTCCAACTATGAGGCCCAACCGCTAAAGCCCAAGGCTCGTTCGTAACCGTAGGAATTCACGGATAATGCATCTCCCAGGCCAAGGATAACACTCCACTAACAGCTATCTCCTTTGATTACGAACGCAGGTATAGCCACGGTTCACCCCAAGTGCCGGACGCATTCATGTCCCCCGAATGAGAAGCCCCCACTAGATAACAGAACAGGTGATCCCAAGTTTTTGGGTGCAAAGTGCAGGATGACTCCAAAGTTCTCCAACGAGGACACCCGTTGATAATAAGAACAGAGCTCCCAAAGCACACACCAAGATTTACCCCACATCCCCAATGAGGACACACATTGACTATAAAGGAGGCCTTCAACATCAGGCAGACTCCAGGAGGTCTTCACGCTCACGGACATCCCCCTCTGTGATCCGTTCACAGAGGGAATTTTTCAAAGAGTACCTACAAAAAATATGTTAGTAAAAAACATCTTTCATCTTCTTCATGAAATCATGGATCATCCTTAGTATTTGCCTTGGTCTAAGCTTTGCCTCGTCCTGAACTTTGCCTCGTTAGGACAAGTCTATCTTACCAAAACAACATGTATTCTTCATTTCCGCCCTCAGGCTATGATGCGTTCTCACCTTGTATGCATTCCATGCTTACACGCCATAATAAAAGTAACCAAACTTTTTTCTCATTTCTCTAAGCTAGGACACATTCTAAAGGTAAGGTACGTCCTTAAATTACTTGTTGTAGCTGAAAACCTAGTTTCTTCCCTTTTGTTCCAATTTGATTCCAATTGACGAGTTTTTGACCGGAAAAGATTTGGCTATAACCAGGTCTACATGCACCAAATAGTGATCAGTAATTTTAATTGTCTCAACTTGTGCTAGAAACCAATCTTAGTTCTACATTATATATATGAGATCATCGTTAAAATATGAAATCAATCGGGCGTTACGAAAACCGCTTTACTTCGAGAAGCCTGGAGGTACTAGTTGTCAAGTTATTAAATTATATTTTATGACCTACGCTACTATGTAAAAATTTATAATGCTGACGAAAACTTTAACTTTTACAACTACAACATGCATTTGGAAAAAAGTTAATATTGTACTACCAAAGATCTGTAGGTTTGTGATAAATTTGTAATTTCATACGTTAAATCAATCTTTATTTAAAAGCTAATTTTAAATTTGAGTAATATTATAAATATCAAATTAAATACCGAAACTTGTTAAAGAAAAATGTGTCATATATAAGACAACGTATTTATTGGTGATATCGGAATTAATATACATGAATTTTATAAAACATAATAATTATTATAACATGTGAAATTTTGTAAAAAAAATTAACTAATTTGAAATCTCTAATATTATTCTTCGCATTTTTCTGGAGGGAGCAGAGGGAATTAAATATGTAGGTGGCGAAAGAGTGGAAAACACGAACATATACAAATGTGTTAATGACTTGCTGGACTCTGATTGTTTTTAGTTTACATGTATGTATTATTCTTACTATTTCAACATATCAAACCATATGAAATCAATTAGAAATATTCTTTAAAGATAAGTAGCTACAATTATTATTATTATTATTATTATTATTATTATTATTATTATTATTATTATTATTATTATTATTATTATTATTATTATTATTGTCCCACTTCTACACAAAAAAAGAAGGAGAATAATAATAGGATCTAACATTAGTTGACAGAATCATTTTTGCTTATATAAATTTCATGGATATTACATGCCTATATACCTACTCTTGTTCATTTATATGAGCAGGCGACTTGCTTTTTTTTTTTTTTTTTTTAATTTGATGATGGAATGATAAATAAATTAAGGAGATGGTTGTAGGTGAAATGTTTTCAAATATAATTTGTAGACTTTGCCTTGTCAATTTTTATATTGTGCATGGAAATCAATCTATACACGTAAGGCTGCTTTTGATGCACAACTAAATTTTTTTGTAACTTTCCTATAAATAAACTAAATACACACATATGAGACATTGCAAAGGGAGGAGGAGGAGGAATTATACAAGGTTTTGAAGAAATGAGTGCTAAAGAATAATGGAGAAGAGGAGAAGCACAAAAAGCATTGATTTTGAATTGGTTGAGTGGCATTTATTTTCTTTCTTTCTTTCTTTCATCTTCCCTCCCTACCTCACTTTGCATGATTTACTTTCCACAATTCTTTACTATTTGTGTTTCAAACCTACTGATCATTGATTCATCATAAATTATATATATTTGCTTTTGTTTATATATTCGAGATCATGAGAACTAGTTGTTCTTCTTCCAAATCTTCCAAGTACAGCCGTGCATTTGATCTTCCTCAAGATCATATCAATCCTTGTGATGATCATGGTTTTCGACATAATGGAGGAGGTGCAATGCTGCCAGTTTTTCTTAATGACCTTCGTCGTAACGCTGCTGATCAACGGCGTGTTGTAGTTCTTGATGACGGTGATGATGATGATGATGATTTAGTAGAAGTGACGTTAGAGCTTGAGAAAGAACACAACTCTGTTGTCCTCTGTAGTATTGCTCCTCCTCCTCCAATTAGTATTAATTGTGACAGTAATTGTTCCGTAGCTTCAACTTCTTCTATTGTCGCAACTGGAAGGAGTATTTCTGCTGGTTCTAGGATTGGAAGGAAATTTCAGTGGCTGAGAACGCTGTCTTTTTCATCTGCGGAGATTAATCATCTGGATTTAACCACGCGAGATGCAATGAAATTGAAAGCTAAGCTGGTTAGAACAAAATCATGTGCTCAACGAGCACTTGGTGGACTCCGATTTATTAATAAAACCATGGGTGATTCATTAGAGCCGAATGAGCTGTGGAAAAAAGTGGAGTCCCGATTTGATTCTCTCGCCAAGGATGGACTTCTTTCTAGACATGACTTTGCTGATTGCATTGGTACTTCCTCCAAACACGCAAACATACATAGACACGGTGACCGGAACCAGGGAGTAAGGGACACCCGACCTCCTGGATTTTGAGACCAGTACTATATGTTAATAAATTTGCACATGATTTCATTATTTGCAATTTCTTATCTAATAAAACTTTACGATGGTGGAATAGTGTCCCTCTGTAACCTGGTTCAGCCACGGTCAAGCATACATATACTAATTTCTTCAGTCTACAATTTTTTTTTCTTTTGATATATGAAGTGATTAACCATTGGTGTTTGATTATATGATAGGAATGGCCGACTCCAAGGAGTTTGCATTGGGGCTGTTTGACGTACTGGAAAGACGACGTCGCCATCAGAATGAGAAGATGGGACAAATAACTAAAGCTGATCTTCACGATTTTTGGTTGCAGATTACAGACCAAAGTTTTGACGCTCGTCTTCAAATTTTCTTTGACATGTAATTTATTTTCCGTATATAACAATTGGAAACCTTTTAACTTTAGATATGCATCTTCAGCTAAAAGGAGAAGGTTTTTAGGAATGTCACATGGATATTATAACTCTGGAGACCAAGACACAACAAATAATATAACCACAGGCACATATATTTCTTATTAACAGATGAGGTAACAATGATATATTATTGAGACTTAAACATTTGTTCTCAGGGCGGACAGCAATGAAGATGGAAGAGTCACAAGAAATGAAGTGCAGGAGGTATGGATGTTGTTAACTACCTTTCATCTACCAGAATGTTTTATCACCTTATTCTTATTGTGAAATTGATCAAACAATGCATATTCTACCTAACATGCTATTGCTTAAGATCAATTCCTTAGTTTATCTTATTTCTTCACAGAGAAGATTGTTATTTCTTCTCCCCTTTCAGTTATTGGCTGGAATATTTTCGACATCTTTTAAATTGTCTAAACTACTGCCAGGCTTAAATTTTGTGCGCTTAACTTTTACTATATGGTATAAAAAGAGCAAGTCATCATTAGTATAACAACTTCAATCCAGTGACAGACAAAAGGTTGTGTAACTATGTCATCCCAGAAGTCAATATTATCTGACACAATGGCTAACTGGTTGTGACTCTGCAACCAACTACTAACACATATATGTTAGAAGGCATCAGATAGAGAAAAATTAGTTGAAGCAACACTGTTGATTACAATGTACATAATATTTGTTTTTTTCATTACAGCTAATCATGCTTAGTGCATCAGCAAATAAGCTATCCAAACTAAAAGAGCAGGCAGAGGAATACGCTGCATTGATCATGGAAGAATTAGACCCCGAAAATCTTGGGTACATTGAGGTAACTTGTATTCTAGGCAGAAATCTCATTACATAAACTTTCTCTAGGCACATTGCATATGGATGTTAAACTTCATCTTTTTAAGAATTTTAGACATTTTACAACTTTTAAGCAACCCGGTAATAGGGTAAAGTGCCACATTTACTGTTAATTAATTTACTTGCTCTAGATTTCGGTTTCTATGATGTCATATACTCATACCATCTCCAAACTAGATTTTAAGAAAGGGGTAATATATGTCTATATGCTGTATCTTATCTCTACATGCATCAATATCCATTCCAACATCTATACCGCTAACCTTATAACTACTAACCAACATCTGCATCTACACGTACATGTATATTTACTTCTTTAGCTATAATATATTCCTATATGTGATAGTTTGGAAAACTTATTACAGTAGCATCACTTTGATCATCTTGTTTTATAATATGTGATACCAAATCAACTGCTAGAGTCAACATTAATAATTAAGAACAGATAGCAACAGTTATCAATTATTATATATGAATTGTTTGCTTATTGCTTGACCTTATGATTAATAAATATAATGATATCAGAATGACAGTTGTTTCTCGACTACCTCGATGTAGTAGGTAAGAATGATAGATGACGCAAAAAATGATGAATATTTTATTTTTCAAGATGAAATGTGCCTGCGTCAAATTCTAACATGCCCCTCATTTAGTTATGGCAGTTGGAAGCACTGTTACTTCAAAGGGAAAACTATATGAACTATAGCAGACCTTTGAGTACAGCTAGTGTAGGATGGAGTCAAAACTTAAATGCTTACAGTGCCGGTGTGGTTTGTCGACTGCGATTTAAACTCAAGTGCCTAGCGTTAGAGAACTGGCAGAGGGGTTGGATCTTGTTGCTATGGATGTCAGCCATGGCTGGACTCTTTGTTTGGAAATTCATCCAGTACAAGGAAAAGGCTGCATTTCAAGTCATGGGGTATTGCTTGACAACTGCCAAAGGGGCAGCTGAAACTCTGAAGCTTAACATGGCACTCATTCTTTTACCGATTTGTAGAAATATACTGACATTTCTCCGATCTACCAGAGCTAGACTTTTTATCCCTTTCAATGACAACATTAATTTTCACAAGGTAAGAGAATAATTAATGCAAATACTGTTTCGACTGAGGTATAGTTATTCAGATTCCTTGACTGTCCGGATCATATACTATGTCAATTTCAATTCATAATACATGTCATGAAGATGCGTGGTTTGCTATTACAAAAGCACAGTAACTAATTAGATACCATCAGATACAATCTTTAACTAGTAATAGTCTTATTTGGAACCAGAAGTTGTATAGAAACTACAGAGATAAACTTTTCTAGCTAAACAGTGGATGAGTACCTGATACTTAAAACTGCCAAAATTTCAGATTATTGCATATGCTATAGGGATTGGAGTACTTATCCATGCAGGAAACCACATGGCTTGTGATTTTCCTCGCCTGATCAAATCGTCTCCTCAAAAATTTGCCCTCATAGCCTCAGATTTCAATAACAAAAAGCCCAGCTACAATTACCTTTTAACCGGGGTTGAAGGAATCACTGGGATTTCTATGGTTATATTATTGATTGTTGCATTCACGCTAGCAACCCCACACTTTCGGAAAAATATTTTGAAGCTGCCAGGGCCTTTTAATCGATTGACTGGATTTAATGCATTTTGGTTCTCCCATCACCTTACTGCTCTAGTCTACATATTGCTACTAGTCCATGGAAACTTCTTGTTCTTGGTCGACAAATGGTACCAGAAAACAGTAAGAACTTCTACATCACTCTATTTCAATTCATTCCAATCTTTTGATAAATTTCTTTCTACCCACTTCATTAATATATTTGCTTTTTGATTGTTGAACTATAAAGTATCAAAAAAATCGTATCATGTTCTCTTACATTTCTAGTGAATTAATCATCATCAACACATCCTGAATACTTCAAGTACTTGATAAGTTACATATTTTACAAAAAAAGACACCGTTTTTCAAATGCAACTGGAAAGTTGATTATGGAGCATTTATATCTGATACAGTATATAATAGTCTTGATAAACTGCTGAGAGCATGATTCTGGTGTTTCAGACATGGATGTACATCTCTGTTCCCCTATTGCTTTATGTGGCAGAGCGATGTCTGAGAACATGTCGATCAGAATATTATTCTGTTAAGCTCTTGAAGGTAATCCATTTTGTTATCCACTCATGACCATAAATAATTATAGCTATACTGTGCTGTTTATTAGATCATTTCATTTTCTTTTCAGGTTTCAATTCTACCAGGAGATGTCTTCAACATAATCATGTCAAAACCAAATGGATTTAAGTATAAAAGTGGGCAGTACATATTTCTTCAATGCCCATCAATATCTCCTTTTGAATGGTAAGTTTGTTTTTTTCCAGCTGATAAGCAATTTCATTTGGTAACTAGCACTCTTTTTGAAAAGTAAACTATCTTTTTAAACAACCATTCAGGCATCCCTTTTCTATTACTTCAGCACCAGGAGATGACTACCTCAGTATTCACATTCGGACAGTAGGAGATTGGACGCAAGAGCTAAAACGGGTATTTACAGAAGACAACTGTTCGCCATGTGTCATCGGCCGAGCAAAGTTTGGACAACATCATGTCGATCAAACGGGGTGAATGCATTATATAATTTATTGAGATGTTTTAATCTTAAAATTAACCAATTGCCTAGTAGGATAATAAGGTTCCCATCTCAACAAATGCAGTATGTTTGACAGGACTCTGCTAGTCAACTCATTACTGTTTTATTTTGAGTTAGATACATCAGCATTTATAACTGGAAAGACACTGATCAGATACCGGAAATATAATCAAACATATACCGTACTGCAGCTTACCCAGATTGTTCGTGGATGGACCTTATGGTGCTCCAGCCCAAGACTACCAAAACTACGACATTTTACTTCTTGTTGGACTTGGAATTGGAGCAACTCCTTTTATAAGCATTCTCAGAGATCTAATTAACAACACAAGAACATTTGAAGATCAAACGGTAAGTATGCTCAATTCAGTTGTGACATTCTTTTTCCTAGTTGGGGGTACCGTTTGTTCGATTCTCATCCAGTTAATGGTAATTGTTGCACTGTTGCTGGATTAGGATTCAAACACTGAAAATAGCAAGTCAGAAGATAGCCTAACTAGCTTTGCCTCTTCAAGTATGACATCGAATGAAAAAAAGAAATCACAGAGGACTAGAAGTGCACATTTCTATTGGGTTACCAGAGAACCTGGCTCCTTTGAGTGGTTTGAAGGAGTAATGAATGAAGTAGCAGAGATGGACCATAAGGTAAGAGATTTGGAACTTAAAGAACTTTAGTTAGATTGCATATGGATAAACTATTCCTTTTAGGGCCTGAAATCGGGTCCTGATCATACCGAGTTTATAACTAAACACTAAATAGCTCAACTCAATAATTTTAATAATGAGAATCCGATTCAGCAGACTAATAATTCCTTTTAACAGGGCCATATTGAGATGCACAACTATCTTACTAGTGTTTATGAAGAGGGTGATGCTAGGTCCACCCTAATAACAATGGTTCAAGCTCTCAACCATGCCAAACATGGTATTGATATCCTCTCTGGAACCAGGGTTAGTTACTAATTTTACACTTATTGGTATTCAATATGCAATGATTTCATGGCAATGTTAAGGCAATGTTTTTATGCAAGAAGCATTCAATATGCAGGTGAGGACACATTTCGCAAGGCCAAATTGGAAAGAGGAATTTACGAAAATAGCTCAGAAACATCCTTTTGCGACAGTAGGTAAGGCATTATGTTGCCATATTAACAATACTTAATCACCTTGAGTCACCAGATTCTACTTTGAAGTAAAAACTGCATAAGAAGAAGAATAATCATGCTTAGGCATTTTACAGGTTTACTTTTTGTATATACAACTCTGCGATTTCCTGTGACGAGCAAAAAACAAGCAAATCAACAATGTTAAATTACATAAAGTGAGAAATGCTGATTTGAACATAATTGTGCTTTGCAGGTGTGTTTTACTGTGGAATGCCTATGCTTGCTAAAGAACTGAAGGAGTTGTCACATGAGTTTAGTCACAAGACATCGACACGCTTCGAGTTCCACAAAGAATACTTCTAAAGAAGATTATTTGTCATCAATTCTTCAAGTGTTCTCCCTAATTGTCAAGAGATAATATATTTGAATCAGGAGAATATATGTATACAACTATTAGGAACAAGAAGAATGCATATAGTCATATACTACAAACTAAAAGTACCTATGCAATTATTAGATTAGGAAATTCAATGGAAATTCAGGAAAATATCATCTATAATTTGACACTTGAGTAGTAGAAAAATGAATAATTACTGTAACGCAGACATTGTTGCAGAGCGCAACTAAGCCTGGATCATATTATATCTCTAAAATTTAATTTATGAGTAGTGCTAGAGGCATTAATTAAGGTACTAAAATTTGGTCCCAAATAATACGGCATTGCTAACTTGACAATCTGAGTTGACATTATCGATGGGATTTAATGTAAATGTTGGTATACTTTACTACATGACAAACAACTTTAGAACCCGTAAGAGCATCTCCAATAGTTGGCATCCTAGAAGGGGTGTCAACTTTGCCACATAATCGAAAATATTATTTTTAATGTTCCCTCTCATCCACATCAATTTTGGCACTCTTTTTCCACTAAACACTCCAATAGTTGGCACCCCTAGATGCCAACTTCACTCACTTAACAAAAAAATATCTTAATGTAAATATATTAAAAGTATAATAGTTTATTCATTATTGGGACCACAAAAGAAGTTGGCACCCTACTTTATGGGATTCCAACTTTTGGCACCCCAAGTTGGCACCCCATGCCACCTCACTTGGCATTTCATGGCATCCCAACAACTCCAATGGAGTGCTAACAAGAGTGCCAAGCCACATCATGCCACATGGCATTGGCACCCCTCTTGGCACCCACCATTGGAGTTGCTCTAACCACCCAATGCTTATAATAATGCTTGACGATCACAATAAAGTTGGTCACTCTCACGTGATCCCTTTTTTCTTGTAGTGTCAGGATTACATTTAAAACTCTAGATTTAGAAAATTTATGGTGATTCTTGCTTCTGATCATGGGGTCAAAAATTATTGGGAGTTTCATAATGAACTGAGCTCACCATAATCTTAATGATTTTGGGATTGGAAATTGATTGTGCAAGTTGAATACCTATAGGCTATGGCTATAATAGCAACTCTAATGGGACTCTATATGCTCTGTAATTGTTAAGGGAGAGAAAATTAAACCCCTTGTTAATATATATCTACATCATCATCCATTCCCTAAAATCATTAAGATTATTATCATCATCCACATCATCATCTTCCCTAAAATATAATATATATCTTTTTTTTAAAACAAACGTACTTGCATTAAACGATCAAATCAGAGTTCAATACATGATTAAGGAAATCAGGTGGACAACTCACCCATTCCCTAAGGTTAGACAAAGAATATGTAGCTAGCATATGTGCCACACTATTCGCAGATCTACTAGCAAAAACAATTTGCACTTGACTAAAGTGCTTACATAATTCAAGACAATCCAACACAATAGTATGGAAATAACTCTCTCCATCACACCCCTTACAGGCTTCAACTAACACCTGGGAATCAGATTCAAATATAAAGTGGTCGAGAGCTAAACCCTTAGCCCATAGCATTGCTTCCTTTAAACTCAAAGCTTCAGCTTCGCGAGGCTGCCAACGACCTTGGAACCTCTCACATTTAGCTCTCAAGAAACTACCATATGAATCCCGAATAACACTCCCCAAACCAATGCAACCATCAGAGAAAATAGATGCATCAAAGTTGATTTTTTTTTCCAACCTACAGGAGGTTTACTCCAACTCCTACTACTTCTTGCAACCGATCTGGCACCTCGAATATCTTTAGCCTGAGCTTTTCTCCAATCATGCAACAGATTTATAGATGCTGCCCTAACACCAAAAACGGATCCATTAACACGACTCCAGACCCATTTATTCCTTCAATTCCAAAGGTTCCAACATAACATTCCAAACAGAGCACACTGATCACATGCACAGGCTTGAAACACACGACGAATAACATCAAACCAAGACTCACATGATAGCAGCATGACATGATTTTGCAGTCCAGTATTTGCCCATACATCTCTAGCAAAACCACATTCAAATAAAACATGGCTATCACTTTCCACTTCTGAGTGGCACCACACACAATTACTACTTATATTCACATGTTTGGAGGCTAGTGCTTGAGCAGTTGGGAGGCAACCTCTACATAATCTCCACAAAAAAATAGTAACTTTCCCCGGGATTTGTAACGACCACAGCTTGTTCCAGAAGGCACTATAATTCATATCATAAGAATTTTCCAAGAGGCGATATACACTTCGAACCGTGAGCTTACCTTGATCATCCGAGGTCCAAAACCAAGAGTCCTTCCTTCTTCGAATGGGAATGGGAACTTGTTTTATAAGTTCCCTATCTCTCTCATTACAGATATCATTGAGAATATCATAATCCCACAAGCCAGTTTCTATATCAATCAAGCTTTGTACAGTAGCATTTTGAAGTTCAGGCAGCATTGCAGTAGTTAAACACCCATTCTCACCCGAC
>PHNY01202236.1:10076-30177 GCA_003724115.2 Anethum foeniculum | reverse complement strand
TATTCTTCCCGAGGAATTAAAAGTTTGGGCACTGAAGACAATTCAACAAGCTTGGAAGGGGAATAAGAGTCGAACAAAACATGCTCATTATTTAGCTTATGCAACTGATGAGGAGAGGTTAGCCAATAAGTCCGATGATATTCCGGTTGAGGATTTCAAGTTGCTCTTAAAATATTGGGGAGATCCTGACATTCAGGTCTATGTACAATTTTATTATTGCTTTTTCCCTTCTGCATTTGTATTCTTTAATAAATTCTTAGTTGTATAAACTTGTGCTTAAACTTGTGCTTATTTTGGTTTCATGTCATTTGCAGTCAAGGGCTGAGAAGAATGCTAAAACTCGTCGTGAGTTCACAGACACACACATGGCTGGTCCAAAACTGTTCTCCCAGCTTCGACACAACATGGTACGTTTGTCAAAAAAATTTAGGAATTAGTTATGGAACTTTTTCTTTTCTAAGTGGTTTGAGTTGTATTATGGTTTGAGTGACTTAAGATATTTACGACGACCTCTTTGTTAAATGTAAAATTTTATTATGCATGATTTTGTTATTGTTTTTTTGATTTTGTTAGAAAAAGAAAATGGTTGCAGAGCAGCAGCCATCAAATGCACATGTTTTTGTTAATACTCGCAAGCGCAAGCCTGGACGCAAATACAAGAACAATCATGATGTTCTGAACTTCAGAATTGTAAGTAATATATACTTTAATCAATCCTCTGAATTTATTTCTAATTTTTCAAGTCCATTGTTAATTATTTATTGAATCTAATGTCAATATATTTTGTAGGAATCAACTGAGAAAAAACTCAATTCATCAGACGTTGACGGTATTGAGGAACTCATGTCTGGAGGAAAAAATGACCATGGTCCAGGTTGGCTCATTGGCCGACATGAAACAAAGGCTGTCAAAGATTCTTCTCAAAATACATCAGATGCATGCTTAGAAGAGTTGACAAAACAGATCCGACAGGAAATTATTGAAGAAGTGGAGGACAAGTTTAACAAGAAGCTCTCCGATGAAGTTGCCAAGGTTAAGAAAGTTCAGGATAATGTTGCCTTGGTCCTACAAAAATTAATTGAAACAAACCCTGGATTGAATGTTGATATGGCTCAAATTTGTGGATCAATTTCAGGTGACACAGGAGGTGATGGTACTCCTGGCACCGGTGGTCCTAACTCTTAGACCATTTTATTATCTTTCTAGTACTTCTAGGTTATTTTGCAAGACTTATGCTTTGGCGTTATTTTGCAAGACTTGTAACCTTTAAGTTATTAGTTAGCAAGACTTGTAAGTTGGTGTTTGGTGACAGAAGTATTGTACTGTGTTGAATTGGCGCTTTTGATGTTGGTTGATCTTGGACATTGTTGGTTTGTTTATGGTAAATGCACTATTCAGATGGTACATTTCAATTTTTTTGTTTGTGGTGTTGCAATAGGCTATTTTGCATGTTGCAGTAGCTGTATCAAATCATTTACAAATCGATATGTTTTGTAACATTAATGTGTTGCAGTATCTGTGTTGCAATAGACCACAGGTGGGCCCCAGGTGGGACCCAAAGGTGGGCCCCACAGATGGGCCCCACAGGTGGGGCCCACCTTTTTTAAAAAAAATCAGTACATCTACTGCAACACAAAATTGATGTTGCTATAAGGTGAAAACCATGTTTCAATTGATATGTATAGCAACATTATTCGCTGTATTACCATAGAGTGACACTGATGTTACCATAAATACCTATGGTTGCTGCGTTACACCTAACACCCAAAAAGTGTTGCAATAGCCCTTTTTTGCCCTGTGGTAACACTTTTTGGCATCTATAGTAACACTTTGCTGGGGTTGCTAGAAGCCATTTATGGCGTAGTGTTTCTACACCTGAAAAGAGGTGTAAAACAAGGAGCACCATGTCTAAAATTGAAAGGGCAAGAGCTAGAAGGGTGTTTAAGCCACACCACTATCAGCAGGAGTCAGGCCCACAAGAACCTGTATATCAATGTGATGCAGCAGCCAATACTGACTCAGTCCCACAAGAACCTTCTACTCAAAGGGCTGAAGAAGACATTCCAACAACTGTTGATGTGATAGATCTAAACTTTGATAAGCTCAAGCCAAAGAAAAAGAAGTTTGTTGGGGTAAAACTATCAGAAATTCCTGAAGACAACTCTTCAGATGAGGAAGGGGAACCAGAAGAACCTACATGTCAAAGGGATGTAGCATTCCCAGATTTTCCTGTCCCACAAGAACCTTCATCTGCAAAAGGTGAAGCAGACAAAGTAAAGATATCTGCTGTGGTACTTGATACAGCTGGAACAGTTCATTCTGCTGTTGAGGGAGCTGACAAAGTCAAAGTCACTGATGCACTTCCAATTCCTCCAGTATCAGTGTTTACAGATGAAGTTGTTCTTCAAACTGAAACTCAAGGTATAAACTCTGATCACTTATCAGCTTTTACATTTGTTGATATAGTAGTATCAGCTTTTATATCAGCTTTTATTTCTATTCTCTTAAATACTAATAGGATGATCTTGAACAATCCACTATGTGGGTACCCCTGTTCATGTGACTACAGATCACTCTTCTTAGCCACCTCTTATTTCTGTAGGAAATATTATATTGAGCTTTTCTGTGAGTTTGTGAGAAAAGATTGAGTGAAAAATAGAATTCAAAGAGAGGCAGGCTCCTGACCTGGCAAAAGGAGAGGTAGATGAGAGAATGAGCTTAGTAGCTCAAGTGAGTAAATTCTAACTATTAAAAGTCATGAGATGGGAGAAGTGAGGAGTTGTGAGACCACTTTAAAAGAATATAGAGATCTAAGTTTTTACTTGTTTTCAAATGCAGGTGCTCAGAGTGATTTTGAAACAGGCTCTGATGCTCAGACTGTTCAGGATCAAGTTCCAAACTCTGAAGCACTAAAGACTGATATTTCTGCAGGTATAAACACTGACACTTCTCTGCAGTTACATTCTTTATGTTTACCTTCTCTAGCAACACAAGAAAATGTAGTAATGAGAATCTTCATTTCTACTGCAGCAAGTCTAACACATCATGTTCTTCCAAACTTTCCAACAAACACTGAAGCTATAGTTGCAGTAAATGAAGATGCACTATTAGCTGGAAGAGTCACATGTGTTGTTGCTGATGACTTGATTCAAATGCTCAACATTCCAGAAGGTGCTCAAGTGGAGATAACAGATCTTCCAATTCCTTCTGATGTAAAAACTGATGATGTTGAAGAGGCAGTAAAGGTAAATCTTTCAAATACTGATGATGTGGAGTCAGATATTGGCTCACACAAAGTTGAGATAGATCTAGAGAATCTAAATCCCGATGCTGAAGAAGAAGTGGCACATGCTTCATCATCTGATGAAGAATCTCATATGGATCTATCATTGTTGCTCTTCAGTCTGATGAAGATTTGAATGAGGTCATCTTTTCTGATGATGTGCCTCAACATGAAAAACTGAAGCAACATGATGCACACTACAAATCACTCCCAGCCAAACACAGAAGTGATGAGTGGAGACATCAGTGGAGGCATCCTGAAAGGACCTTTACTTATGAAACAACTCATGATCATCCGCAGACAACTGAGGATATTATTGAAGATTCAGCCTTGCTAGCTCATCTTAAAGCTTATGCTATACCGGTCAAATCTCTACATACTAATCATAAAGAGATCAGGGCTGATGTGGACAAGGTTATATTTTCTATCTACCGGTAAAATATTGAGAGTATCTGAAGAGAATCTGCTTATCAAATCCTGGAAGGAGCTAGAGTATATTCATTTTCTGCTGAAAGTCATAAACTCTGTTATTGCCAGATGGTCAGAATTTATAAAGAAGCAGATTCAGATAAAGCAAAGAGGTATTCCTTACAAGACAGCTTACCAATTATTTCTAAGTATGAACTTCATGATGGTACAATAGCTGACATGCCAAAGGGAGGTGCTCAGATCACTAAGCTGTTGGGTATGGATGTTGTTTAATTCAATCCAGATGGTAAAGAAATTGGAGTTATCCAGTTAGATGATCTTCACATGAGCAGAACAAAAATTCCAGATCTTATAGCAGCTGTTTATCAAAATGATGATTCAACTCCAAAGCTAAAAGATCTCAGAGTCAAGATGGAGATGTACTTGAATATTGCTGAAGAAAATCTTGTGAAGAAATTCTTTTCTGAAGCATATGGATATAGCAGATTGTAGAATAAACTTTGATTTTTTATATGTTGAGTTGTAATTAAATTTTCATTCTTGCATTTAGATTTCTGTTTTGTCATCATCAAATTATAAACTTGTTCATATGTTCACATTTACAAGTTGGGGGAGATTATTAGATAATTTGATGATCAATATTTAGTACTTAGGCAAATCAGAGTTTGTCAGATTGATATCAGTGTTTATTATTAGCTTCTATATGTCATACTTTACTGAAGCTGTAAATCAGAATATGATTTATCTGATTGAAGATCTCGAAGATTGCAAGGATATTTCTGTTACTTAACATATGGAAAGGGAAAAAATCAATTATAGGATATGTTTTGTCTAGTCATAATTGATTCTTATATTCTTAGTAATTGATTGTGTAACTGTGTATTATATAAACACATATTAGGTAATTAACACTAAAGGTGTCGATTACCGCTTAATCATTTTGTGTAACCTAGCAGCTCTCAAGAATACTCTTGCATTATTTAAGAGAGTACTTTTATCTATATAACAGTTTTTGTTCATCAATATAAAAATTGTTTATCATTTTTACTTTTTAATTCGATTTGATTGTTTAAATACTGTATTCACCGGCCTCTACAGTATATTTGAGACCTAACATAAAAGCTATATGCAAAAATAAACGCTAGTCAGAAACACACGAGCAATCAAACTTGTGAGATGACTACTATGAGAGCAAGTATAATCTGTAAAACATATGCAAAAAATAAAAAGCTTCACAATGTGATAAATTTTTAATTAACTAAATGTGATAATTTCATCATTCACATTGTGTTTTATCATTAATTTAATGCTAATAAAAAAGTATTTATAAACTTCATATATTGATTTTAAAACCGAAACTATGGACTTAAACCGAAACCGTACTTTTAAAAACCGAACCAAACCAATATTTTTTAGTATTATTTTGATTTTTGATTTTTGAAACCACACTTAAATGATTACGATACGGTTTGCGCAAAAAAACGCATCAAGCCGCACAATGCTCATACCTTATTCGTAGAATTAAAAAAAGAGACGGTATGATTTTATATTTATTATTATTATATTACTTCCTCCGTCCCTATGAATTGTTACATTTGAAATAGAAATTCGACACACATTTTAAGATGCATATAAATTATTATTCCAAAATATTTTTTTAATAAAATTTTGATATTTAAAATTGTACTAAAAAAATATTTTGAAAATATACTTTATATACCCCTTGAAAGGAGGCCAACCCAGTATTTAGGACTCCTATGATTTCCATTGATCCCCAGATGCCAACATTAGATCCGGTTGGAAAGGTAAAGGTGAAATAACACAAACCCTAGCTGTCTCCTCAGTCTCACTCAACCACATCCAAAAACACTGTAAAAAATAGGCAACTGAGCTAAAAAAATGCCAAAAAAAACAGGAAGAGGTGGCAAAAGAAACCAACAGCGTAACAGAGCCTCTTCTTCTTTGTCTTCACAAGAAGGAGCATTACCAGCAGATCTAATAGCAGAAATACTCTGCCGCACGCCTGTTAAAACACTAGTAAGGTCCAGGTGTGTGTCCAAATCATGGTATGCTCTTATTCATCACCCTAGTTTCATTAAATTCCACCTTTCTTTTAACCTTGCAAGAAACAACAAGGTGATTTTAAGTAATAGTTATAACCCTGTTACTGACTTTAGTCTTACGCGCATTATTTCTTTAAAGGGTATTAATGATCCTCCTGTCACTGTGCTCAACGTTCATAAGCTCTTGCCTTTTAGACGTGATTTTCCCGAAAAGATGAATTTTCCTGATTTTTCTAAGAGTATGGTTCTTGATGGTTCTATTAATGGCATTGTTTGTTTGACTCATTTTCGTGAAATGAGGGAGCGTTTTGTTGCGTTATGGAACCCTGCTATTCGTTATTGGAAACCGGTTGCCCTTCCGCAGACTAAGTCGTGGCAAAATGTGAATGTTGGGTTGGGTTTTGATAAGGCCGAAAATGATTACAAGATTATATGCATTGTTCCTTGCATTGACAAACCTGGATGGTCCCGATTTGAGATTTACTCTGTAAACCGGGATTCTTGGGAAGATGCTGATGAGAAGGGCTTAATTCCTTTCCACCCCGGTGCACATTATCGACCAAGTAATTTTATTGTCAAAGATGTCCCATACTGGATAGGGTTTGATGCACGAGATATGAATGCAATTGTGAGGATATTGGGTAGAATTGATCCTTCTACGGGGTTGTACAAGATGGTAACATGTCCGGTCAGGGAGAGTGCTTCGGTTTCATTGGGTCTTGTAAACTGGAAGGATTTGGTTGCTGCTTTAGTCATATACCCTGGTGAGTATGAGAAGCAGATTGTTGATTTGTATGTGTTGGATGAGAACACTAACAAATGGACAAAGATGTATAATTTTGGGCCATTTGATTTTAAAGGAATGAGGACTCCTCAGTGCTTCTGCACGGGCGAGATTGTAATTGAGACGTGGTCAGGGGGCAACGTGCTTACTTCTTCAGTGCTTTCAAATTTCTTTGATCCTAAAACTAGTCATTTGTCTTATAACCATGAAGTTCAAGTCTTATATCCATGTTGGTACGAGTCCTACAGTCACGTAGAGAGCCTAGTATGTGTCAACGGAATGGTACAGATTGAGAAGGAGCACATAGACAAGAAGAAGACTGACCCTAGGGTGAAGAAATGGTATTTTGCATTATTACCGTGTTTTAAAAATGTTAAGAAATCTGTATGTGCTCAGCTGCTGAATGGTTTTTACAAGTAAAGCATAATTAACCTTAGTAACTGAACTAGAATATGGCACCAATAGTATAACTACTTAAAAGTTTGTCTAGAGAGTATTCTAGCAATACCAAACTTGACTTGCATAAGGTAATAATCAAGAAAAGATAGCAAAAGGGCATAAAATACTGTTAGAAGCATATTTGTGTGATTAAATATCATCTATCAATCTTTTGTGTGCACATGTAGCTAATCTCATATTTTTATTTTGTTCTATCTTATGAAGCCTTGTCATGTTGATGTGATTTTTCTTGTTGCTTGTTTTAAGATATGAAATCTGACTGGAAAGCTTTTTACTTGACAGAAGTAAAACTACCATTTTTTGAACTGTCTCTTACTTTCAATTAGTTTGCTACTAACCAGGTACTACAGAAGGATCTTTTTTTGGGGGGTGCTTTTTTACTACTAACTGGTCTTGCAAATTTGGGGAGAATAAACAATGATTCCTGCAAAATCGTGGAAAATTAAAAAAATTTAGTTCCTTGTGCATCTTGGTTACATGCATTTGTCTTTTAACTATTTAAGAGATTAAAAGTAAACATTTTTACCACAAGTTAATAATTAGTTTTCATTTTCTCTGCCAGCCTTATATTGTCGTGCTATAGTTCTTGTTAACTTTTTCTGATGGTTTCTCATTCTACTGTGCATGTAATTGTTTCCCTCTTGTGATGTAATTTCCATCTGGTGTGGTTTTACATGCAGGGCCAACTGTTTGTCTAAAGACTTGAAACGTCTTGGCATCTTTAATGCGGGGGAGTGAAGTATTCAGAAGACTTTTGGAAGGTATGGGACTAGTAAAATCCTTTTAATTATGGTATACTCTAATTGACATGTCTAATGTTATGAAGTTACATGTTTCCTGTTTGAATTGGGTGGACACAATGTTGTTACATTCTTTTGTTGTAACTTCATCCCAATTATTTCCCCCCTTTGAAAACTCCATAGTTGTAAATATATATTATAATTTCTTTCAAAAAATTTAAAGGCATGCAAGATTAATAATGTATCTAACGAGTAATGTTAATGTAGTATTCCCTTGTCTTGTTTTGCTCTCCTTGCCCTTCACTTACAACCAAAGCAGGACATGGTTAAGTTACTTTGCATGAATCCAATTGCATGCTATTTGGTTTTATAAGATGAAAAGCGAGAAGCTTTTAAAATCACGTGGTTAAACGGGTGCCAAAAATGACTCGTGTTTATATTCATGTCCACTAGGCTCTGTTGCAATAAAAATGTAAGTCGCGTTGGTTGGTAAAATTGAAGTTCTTAAAAGGTCAAGCTTATTGTTTGAAATAATATCTATTTGTATTCGTCTGCCTCCTTTCCCTCTTAAGTATTAACCATTACTCCATTACATGCACTAAACTGCAATGCATCGTGATGTTTGCATACGTGCATATATAGCTAACGCCGTTATGGTCCTACAAGCACTTATAAGTACATGAATAATCATGACCAAGTGACAAGAATCCTGTCTAGTCTATATGAAATCAGTTCTTTTGCTAAACTTAAGAATTCAAGTTAGTAGGCTAGCATGGTGTCAATATTCGAATATTGTAGTATCATTTATTTGACCAATGTATCTTGGAGCATACTCCTACAAGAAATAACTATCTTACTATCCTTTTTCGTAAATAGGTGATTCATTGAGCTACCAATCTTCTGTTCTTCAGTATATGTTTATATTTTTACTTATTATGTTTATATTGTGCTTAGTTTTGAATGTAGACTCCGGGCAGTTGTTGCATTTCTTGTGTAAAGTTTTGTGTGTTCTTATTATTACCAAATACTTCTCTGAAGTTCATTCTGTTAGCTTTTAAATATTGATTAACTAATTACAGATTTGATTCTTAGTAGTAGATTAAACCAAGGTGTGTGCTGGGTTGACTGTTGAAGTTCTGGTTTATGTTTAGTTTTGATATGTTCGTACTGTTGGAAAGCAACTGACATGCCATAGGCACAACTAGTGTTTTTGCGTGTATTTGAAAAACTAGATGCAAAACTCACTTCCTAATTATTATTATTACGAAGTATTCCAATTGATCAATATTAATGGTTTTAGTACCTTCAGCCCTAGAGTCATTTTTTTCACCATATATGTAGACACCTTCTTTTATCGTAACAATACACATCAGCAAAGCAGTTCTAGGTGTTATTAATTCCAAGTCATTTAGTGCAACTGTTTGATTTTAATGTTTTCCAACCGACTGGAAACTCTGCAATAATCCTGTACCTTAGTTAAGCCAATACGAATCCAGTTCAAAGTGTTTGTTAGATACTGATAATACATTGTTTGTTCTGTTAGGAAGTGGTAACAAACCTGGCTCCCATAAACAAATTTAATGATAAATAAAATTGCAACTACAAGGTCATAAAGATTCTTAGCATTGAATATGTTTATTTGTGCAAAGAACTCATGGTTGGATTGAGATTCTTAAATATTAATTTCATCCATGTAATTAAATTTATGTATATTGGAAATCTGACTAAACAGTAAACAGGCCATTCAGATTCAATAAATTAGTTAGATATACTACTTTCCGGAACAATTTTTACATTTAGTTACTGTTGACTATTGATGAATAGTTACAGGCATTATTTTTAAATATCTTATTGTATGACCGAGTTGTTTTGATGGCTTCTTTGTTAAATTATGTAATTCGTGGATATATCATGCATTAGTAATCAAATGTTCTTTTCCATATAACTATTTCCAAGTTGGTTTTTATCTCATTTCTACAATAGGTATACAGTTTTCATGTATTCTGTGTAGTTTGCATGTCTAATGTCTTTCTCTTGGTATTTACTTCCAGATATGAATTCTGGGTTTTTGTGAAGCCCTATATGGATGCAACGAAGTGAAGCTACTATATGACTTATGGAAGGAATATGGAATGTAGAATGCTTCATCTGGAAGTTCTTGATAATCTGTGGTTTTATTTATTGTTTAGAAACTTAATGTAGGAGGAAAACCTTTAACTCCAAAGCTGCTTCAGTGTTTGCTTTATTCCGACAGATTGAATCCCTGTTTCTTCCTTTATTCGGATGGTGTTTACATTCTGCTACTATAATTAAAACTTTGAGCTATATTCTGTGCTTAATTAAATTCGTACTAGATGCAGAGTTTTTATTGGTAATCTAGTTTTTTAATCTTCTACTGAAATCTTGATTGTCGGAATCAATTTAATTCGAAAGACATAATTGGCTGTTACTGAACTGATCGACTCTGTAAGTGCATTTGTAGGTGATTGAAAAATGCCTTACCTTCCCAATTTTTATTTGGAAAAACTTAATTTGTCGATTAGAAAAAAGGTAATGCAACAACCTATAGAAGTAAATGAATGTGTCATGGGAACAAGTTTCTCCACTTTGCAGTTTGAACCAGAAGTCTAATTAACCAAGAATATAACAAAATATAAAGATTGGTCAGAGATGTGGTGTGTTAATATGTATTGTTGTATTTTTCTAAATAAAACAAACAAATTTAGATTTTTAAATAGCATATTTAATTATTGGAAATAGCTGCATACACAACATGCTGAGTTTGACATTCATAACTTGAAATTGCAGAGACTGTATTTTCAAAAAATCACATTCACAACTTCAGAATGACCTATTTTGAACCTGTTTTTGTTTAATATATATTTTTCATTGACAAATCAATACAACTATCATAATAATTAAGTGATTATCATAGCCAAACAATAATTTAGCAGAAAAAGAAAAAAAAAAAAAACCCAAAAATAAGGAATCATCAAAATTGTTGAGTTGAGTTGTCTTGGCGCCAAAACTGGTTTAAGTACGCAATTATAATATTTATATTCATCTCTTTTCTTTCTCTCCTCTCTCTCCTGTTCTTTAAATTTACAAGCCACTAAATTCTGTTAATTCTGTTATTTTCCCCTCCAAGTTAATCATCCTCTTCATACCTATTCACACACACACAAAAGCAACTCTCACTTGATCACCCTCTCAACGCCCGAAAAAAGACCCAAAAATCTCTATTTCACCTGCAACACAAAAATGCCGAAAAAAGGCAAACCAAAGAAAAAGAATCATAAACCCACCAAGTCCCCACTTACCTCAAACCCATCAACCGAGGAGGAGACGCCGGCTGTAGCCATAAGCACTCTCCCACCAGACCAATTTCTTGATGATCTTTACAGACTCTCCGTAAAAACTCTACTACAAAAAAGGGATTCTTCCAAGTCTTGGATACCTCTCATTGATCACCCTGCATTCATACAAAAGCACCTGGATTACAACTCTTCAAGAAACCAACAATTTATATGTAACACTACTTATGATCATGGTAGGCGCAGACTCATTGCTTTCTTGAGTGTCAATGGCCCCTCTATCCCTGTCCTCGACATCGATATATACTTCTCTGATAGGCCTAATTACCCCAGGAGAATTAACTTCACTGATTTCTCCAAGAAAATGGTTCTTGCCGGTTCTATTAATGGCATTGTTTGTCTTTCTCACCGTGAAGAAATGTGGGGCCGTTATGTTGCTCTATGGAACCCTGCTACTGGCTGCTGGAAACCAATTGTCCTTCCAGAAACCAGGTCTTGGAAATACATGTCTGTTGGCTTGGGTTTTGACGTGGTGAAGAATGATTTCAAAATTATATGCATTGTTCCTATTTCTCCTACTGAGTCCCGCGTTGAGATTTACTCTGCAAATCAGGAATCCTGGGATGATGTTGATGAGCGGGGGGTGATTCCGTTTATTCCTGCACTATATTTAACGCATTGTAAATTCATTCTAAAAGGTGTTCCATATTGGATGGGGGAATTGAAGGTTTTGGGGGGAATAGATCCTTGTACTGGGTTGTTTATGAAGGTTTCGTTACCAGACCACGTCAAGAATCAGAGGACTGTGGCGCATGTTGTGAACCTGAGGAATTCAGTTGTTGCTCTAATTCATTCCCCAGGTGAATATCCAAACCATATGATTGATTTGTATGAGCTGGATGACAATACTGGTAATTGGACTAGGATGTACAGTATTGGACCACTTGTGCTTGAAACACAACCACTTGTGTATGAAAAACTATGGATTCCTCAGTGCTTGAACACAGGAGAGATTGTACTTGAGACGGAGAGGGGGGAAATAAATGCTCCCAACATCGCTTATTATTTCTGCGACCCTAATACCAGCCGTGTGTTTCGTAACAATGAGATTGAAGATTTAGAGCCACATTGGCGCGAGTCCTACAGTCACGTAGACAGCCTAGTATGTCTGAAAGGGATGGTACAGATTGGCAAGGAGCACATACGCAAGAAGACTGATCCTAAGATTGACGACTGGTATTTGCTTTCATGAGCTTTGCTTTTGTTGTGCTTAAACCGTGCTTCAATATTGTTCTGAAACATGTAAATGCTAACCCTGCTGAATGACCTTAGACGCAGATCATAATACTTCTCAGTAAACAAACTAGAATATGACACCAAAAGTAGTACTTTTCTAAATGTTAGTCCTATGATTAGAATGTAAGTTTGTGTATAGGTTATGAAGAATATGACTTAAGCTTGTTGTTGCCTATGCATGACTACAATGGCTCACCAAATTGACCTTGCAAAAAATATTCCTCCGATTCTTCATTAATGCAGATGTGGTCTTGTAGTTAAGTTTAAAGTGATCGATTAAAGCAATTAAACAAACATGATTACAACTAAGGAATAGCCCCCCATTGTTATGCTATGTGCAGAACCATGATGTTCCACATGCTAGTTTATTCCACAGGCACATGTTAAACCCTTACATACTCTACAAGGAAACTAATGTCTAATGTCATATTTTGGATCTCTGCAGTTTTATAGGTGCATAGATTAACAATTGCCCTGATAACTCTTCCTTAAATGGCTTCCCTGTATATAAAAATGATTGGAATTTTAAATTTAATAAACTGTTGTCAGTCTATCCTGTATTCTGTAGGCACTGTTTCCTGAAACTTAGTTCTGTACTCACTCAAAATCAAGTTCAACGTTTGTAAGTATCAGAATATCGATCCAGACCATGTATATGTACCCTTTACATATTGATATCGATCCTGTGTCTACCTTAGTGATTTTCTACTTTTTTTTTTTTTTTTTGAATAAAGTGATTTTCTACTTAATTTGTTGCTTTTGTTATTAAAAATGGACTAACCAGGAGTCATTATACATGACAAGGGAATACTAATTTTCCAGAACAAAATGTCAGAAGAGAATGCTATTATGCTACTACAAGTATAGTATTTTGGTCCATGAAACACTTTATTTATCACTTGGGTTGTTTTATAGCTTCCTTGCAACATTTGCCATCACAATTCACAAGCAAATAATACCATTTTTTTCCCTCCAAGTAGTCTTACAGTTTCCGTGTTATGGTTTATAGGTACAAATATTATTAGTAATGACAATCTTGATAAAGAAATTGGCTTGTCAATTGTCATTCTATGCAATTGTTGTCATTCTTTGGCATGTAATGTCTAAATGTTTGATTTTCATTTGGCAGGAGTGAATCCTTGCCTAAAGAACTGGAAGACGCGTTGTATCTTTAACGAAATTTGCTGCTAGGATGGGTGGTGCTGGTGCAGGCAGGAATTACTGAAATTTTCTCAAGTAATGCTTCTAGATCATGTTACTTGAGTAGTGAGTCTAGTGAAACTGAAGTTGAGCTCTGGTTGTAATTCACCAAAATTTGAGGTTTGTTTGCAACTTTTGTCAGTTAGAAGGGGGGATGATTAAGCAAGTAGAATGTGATGTACGTTAAAAATAGGGTTTGTAGATTGTTCATTGAAAAATGACTTGTTTAGACCGCTGCAGCTATTATTATGAGAGGGAAGTGCTGATTCAAACTTTCAAATGAAGCTCTTTTTCTTTTCTTTTTTTTTTTTGCCTTCCATCTGTTGTCTTACATTAGAAATGCTGATTATGTACCTAATCATTCAATATTAGGAAATCTATAATTTGAAGGATAAATCACAGAATTTAGCATTATTTATATTTCAAAAAATTGGAAAAAGAACCAAATAAATGTGAGATGTAGAAGCACATACTATATATTTCAGATCTAGAGCATTCACCAAGTCATGGTCATCGCTATCCAAGCATATGCATCTATCAGGCGCCCAACATGACAAATTAAAATTTAATTTTCCACCGTATTTTTCTGAAAAAGGTGCTCTCTCTATTTTGTACTTACATAATTGATATTCGTTTGTCATTATTCGTAGATAAAACTAATAATATAATTATACACTTCCATTCTAAACTAAAAGTTATATATGTTTGTGCAAGGTAAGTAAAAACTGAGAATTGAAGGCATATGCCATTTAGTTTCACCACTCGGTTTATTCTCGGCAAATCTAAATTAATCCTTGTCAAAATTTGATTTTTTTTGAAAAATATATTAGACCAAAGAGATGATATGCACCAGAGCAAATTTTTTATTTCCAAAGCAAATTTTTTTTATTTCCGGAACATAAAAAAATATGTAAAGATGAAATTGCCTATGCGGAGACAGTTTTATCTTTTCATACTTCATTTACTCAAATTAACTTTGAAAATAACGTTTTCAAATTAAATGTTCGATTTATCTTCTCTTTATAATTGAATCCAATGATAAAAAGGACACAAATCGTAATAGGTATGAATGCGTAAACATTTAGAAATGTATTATCAATATCATCATTTATTTTCTAGAAAAACTAAGAAATAATCAAATAAGTCAATGGCGTGAAAGGAATTAGAAATGAAACTTGATAAACCTCATAATCTAGATTTTCAGTCCACACAGTTGTTAGGGGTCATGATTTACACACCTCCTTCACAATAGTACTCTTATTTGATTGCTCCACTTAACAAGTTCAATTATTCAGACTTCAACTTTCTAATTACTTAATCAATCAATCTAACTGGTCAAACAAAAACAGTAAAGAGTAATCAAATTTAAATATTTCTTTTACGAGATCTTAATACCCATAAAGTACATAACACAAACTTTTTCAAAATTCTAGTTCCGCAATATAACAGCTGTAAAATTGTGGAGGGAAGGGATATCATGTGACAGATTGAATGATGAGGCCTAATAATGAGGTTTGGACCAGCTTGTCCACCACAATACAAGAACAAAATCACACTGTTCGCTCTTTTTCATCCTCTCCTCGAGTAATTTACGGAATTTAAACATTTAAATAAATTATTATTTTATCTTTTCGGCAGTAAATTTTGCGGTAAAAACAGATTCAACCGCACCACTAAAACTCTTGACTGTCCCGTGAAATAAAATCCTCCCCATAAATACACACACCTATACTCACACACACACCCACAACAGTATCAACTATCAATACTTATCTACCCTCTCCACCGACGGTGTTGATTATCGGCGATCTGACGCCAATATCGCCGGAAAACATGTCGTCCGGCAGGTATATGGCGTACTCACCTTCCGCTCCTCACTCGCCGCACATCGGCGCTCTTCGCTCCGCCGCTTCTGCTATCGTCGAGCAGGAAAAGTAAATTTTTCATCTCTATCACTTCGAAACATATACATACATGTGTTTGTATCTATTATGTGTTGTTGTAGTTGATCGATCACTTTTTTTAATAAATTAGTTCGTTTTGTATGGATCTGTTACTCTGTTTTTGATATATGTGTGTATGTGTTTGTTGATCTACTGGTTCTGTTAAGTTGATGTAGGTTTTTAATTTTTTAAATTTACTGTGTGTAGAGGCTGTAAATTTATTTTTTTTAGATTTAACTTTTGAATATGTGTATGCAAATGTTTGTTTATGATCTACTGCAGTTTTCTATCTGAGTCGCGGTGAGTGGATTTGTTTACTGGTGGCTTCAGTTGAGTAAACTGTATCGATTGAATTAAGTTACGAAGAATATTATTGTTCTCATTCTTCGTTAACTATGTGAATGTGTGTGTTAGCTGTTATATGAGAATATAGTATAACAATCTCAATGCAGGTCAAGTTAGAGTGTTCGATCAGAGATGAACTAGTATTTTGTGAGTGTTTTAGAGAATCTGTTTGAGTAGAATAATTGTTTTAATTTTTACACAAAATCATGATTCTTATGTACATCCTTTTCTTCAATATGCATCTTCATAATAGACTGTAATCTAGTTACTTGCATTTTGGCAGGTATCTTTCTGAGCTGATTCATGAACGACAGAAACTTAGTCCATTCATGCCAGTTCTACCAAATTGCTACCGTCTACTTAACCAGGGTGAGTTTGTAAATCTTAATACTGTTGTTTTTTCGTCATATCCCCCATGTTATGCTTTTTTTTTAAACTTCAAATATGTCCCCCATGTTATGCTTGTTTTTTGGTATTAAATAAATACATGGGCGTTTTGTTTTATCTACTTCCCATCTGTGTTTGTGAAAGGTTTTGCCTTGATATTTTATTGCTGGGTTTGTACTTGTATATACATTAAAAATGAACAATTATGCTGGCTGTAATTTACTAGAAAAGGTAATTTTTTTTAAACATTGGCTGTAACAGTTGATACTTATTTTATAAAGTTGTAAACAATTTCATGTTTTGGTCATTTTGTGTAAATCTGAGCAAAAAATTGTTTTTTGATCTGTACTACTATCTGTAAATATGTATGATGTTCCCTTATGAAGCTAATGTCTCCTCTTCATTGATTTATGAATTTGAGGAATATATTTGTCAAGTCTTGCACACTTTTACAGTGTTAATTCTGAGCTTATATATCTATTTTTGTGATTGATTTCGATATTTTGTACATAAGAGTTGAAGCAGCTTTCTAAATCAAACCCGAGGTATGATACAACCTATATGTATATGAACCGACAGTTAACGTGTCCTACCAGGTTTAATGAAGCCCAACTCAGTTTGATAGCTGACAAGCTAAGCAGACTTGCTTAATGTTGTCAGTTGACAAAGTTGACCTAACTGCCTTAGTGAAATTTCTTGGTCTAAGAGTGTACTATTTTAGCTGTTCAGAGTTCAGCTACTTTAGGAACATGCTTTTAAGCGGACAGAAGTTTGCTTTACCGAGTGTATTTTGGGGATATGGAGTTGAGCCAGGATCCTTCTATCATTGTTGTGATCTAACATTTGACCTAAGTTTTTGTATAAATACTACTAAGTTATGTGTACGTGAATCAGCTCAAGTTAGATGGATGGTGTTGCACAATTTAAATATTTAATCTAATAATTTTCTTTAAAGGATGCGCTCAGGCCATTTCTTCCAGTGATGTGACGTTTTAACTACATATTTGTATTTCCTTTGTTCTAATAGAAAGATCGAGTTTATTAAATAGGGGCAGCTTTAATATTTTAACTGACCCAGCTAATTTTCCCCTTGTCTGTCCATTTTTTGGTGACTGGCGACTAATTTATTAACAAAAGCTGACTGGTACATCTTATTCTTGAAAATTGACTATTTTGGAGCAGAAATTTTGCGTGTAACCACACTGTTGGGGAATGCTTCAGTTTTAGAACAAAGTGGGATTGAACATGCCAGCCCTCTGGCTTCAGGAGGAATGTATTCTAATGGAGGAGCCAATGTGAACAGATGGTCATCACCATTCCCATCAGAAGTACGGATACTAACTATTAACATAACCTTTTTGTTTAATCTAATTTTGTACTGTTTCAAGAATCATTTCTGACACACTCTTTTTACATCTAATGCTGACTAGCTTACTTGTTATTCTAATCAAAATTGGATATCATTCTGCTATAACAGGTAGTTGGACTATGAAGCTAACATCAAGAGTGTAACGTAGATTTTAACCATGACTCTGATATGAAAATTTAACTGGTTAGATAGTTCTCACATTTTGGGTAAAAGTATGCTGTCACGTGATAAATTCTGGTCTGGAGCATTATCCACTTACTGTATCTGGTTATATGGAATGCGTGCTAGGGTTGCAGATATGTAAGTGTAGCCTTGACACGGGTTTAGTGGGATTCAAATTGGTTGAAACAATAGTGAGGCCTATTGTTCTCATGTATGATACTGACACTTGGATAAGATATATTTGGTTGATACGATATGCCTCAGAAAAGTCATGAACCACCTCTGTTGTTTCTGGATTAATCGAACTCTTAATTTATGATCAGACAAGGATCTAGGATATTAGTTGTTAGTATTTTCCTATTGTATATAACATCGTGTGTTGGTGTTACTATTTGCAAGAATTGTCTTTGGTGGTTCTATTTGCTTGCGGTTATATAATTGAAGACTTTTTAAGCATATAATATATAGCTAGTCCAATATAGTTTCATGTTTTTGCTTTGGATCTGTGATCTGTCTTGTACAGGTCACTGAGATTAGTTGTTCCTCTTTCATCTAATTATTTTGTGCAGCGAGGCATATAGAGAATATCTTGTACCTTCTTCTGGGTTTGCAGCGAGGCATATATAGAATATCTTGTACCTTTTTTTGGATTAGCAGCTTTCTTGTTCTCTCTCTTCAGATATCAGGTCTGCAGCCGTCACCTTCACCGAGCTGGCTTGGTTCTCAAAGTAGTTCATCTGGTCTTATAGTGAAAAGAACGATCAGGGTAGATATACCTGTGGACCACTATCCTAATGTATGAATCTCCGTGCTCTGTTTTACTGTTAATATTTCATTGATGCTTTTAATATGAGACTCTTGTTTCCATTTCATTTTGTAGTTCAACTTTGTTGGGCGCCTACTTGGGCCAAGAGGAAACTCCCTTAAGCGTGTGGAAGCAAGTACGGACTGCCGTGTTTTGATCAGGGGACGTGGCAGTATCAAGGATCCAGTCAAGGTGTGTTATCCAGTCATCCTAGTAGAGTTTTCATTGATACATATAATTATCTTCTTTTTTGTTTGAGAAATTCTATGTATATTTGTACAAGGGTGAGGGGGAGTGAGGAATTGAACTTCTGAACTTGGTAATGGGGAATGCTGTCTTTGCCACAAATATTTAAAAGCACCATGCTCTGGGAATAGGTTTAAGATGCACGTAGGTAAAATAATTGGTCATTCCCATAACTGTGTAATACCTTTGAAGTCTTTATAGAATAGTGAAATAATGATATTAAAGCATTGATTTTCTATGAAATTGTCCTTTATATAAAAGCCCTTCGGACAAATATGCTAGGACAAATTATAATATACTCTGCAAAAGATATGCTACTTTTGGTTACAAATGATAGATGGAATCCTTAAGAGGTATGCGTTCTGACTTTCTAAATTATTCTCTTAATAGACAATATAAATTTTATTTCTACACATAGAAGAGGATGGTCTGGAAATCTGAATTGAGATTTTATGATTTACTGAAAGGCATTTTTGCCAGACCAGTTTCTTTTTTTCTATTCTAGTGATTCTGGTTTAATGTAATTAATTACCTACAGGAGGAGATAATGAGAGGAAAACCGGGGTACGAGCACCTTAACGAACCTCTCCACATACTAGTTGAGGCTGAATTACCAGTTGAGATAATTGATGCTCGTCTTATGCAAGCACGTGAAATACTTGAAGATTTGCTCAAGCCTGTGGTAATATATCATTCTCTACAATATATGATTTCTTGTAAGCTTGATTTGCTTTTGTTTCTGTAAGCGTCAGTATTTTCCCTTCATTACAAGTAGCAAGTAATATTAGCATTTATTTTTGGGGTGAATTGACAATAGCAACCTTGGAACATCGAGCAATATTTCCATCTCACTTAACAAAAAAAAGGGTACTTCCATCTCTAAATATGATGAAACTCATTAATGCAGGATGAATCTCAGGATTTCTATAAAAAACAACAGCTACGGGAGCTTGCATTGATCAATGGTACACTTCGTGATGAAGGTTCTCAAATGTCTGGTTCTGTATCCCCCTTCAATAGCAGCCTAGGGATGAAGAGGGCAAAGACTAGGGGGTGATGACTAATCTTTATTAATGGGCTTTTGGAGCTTGTGTTGTCTCTACCATTATCAGCAGTCTCCATGCTTAGGAGTTGCTGTATAGGCCTGTTCCTCCAACTGCCATCGGGGCACTGGTACCTTCATGTGTCAGTTCTAACTCGTTTCTATATGATATGAAGTGTGTTTATCATCTATTTTGGGGAGGTTTAGTGACAGTATGCATATTAAAGGACCAGA
>PHNY01202235.1:6071-19834 GCA_003724115.2 Anethum foeniculum | reverse complement strand
TAAAAAGAGCAAGTTTTGTTATTTAAAATAGAAAAGTTAATATGTTTTAGTAGAAAAAGGTAATTGATTAGTTTTAATAATTTTAATATTTCATTAAATAGAATTACCCATGATATTTTTGAAAAAACATATGTTTTAGTTGGGAAAAATAAAAAATATATTTTATTTAAAAAAGGTGATTGGTTTATATAAGTAAGGGTAATTAAGTAATTTCCGCAAGTACCGTACTGACCGACCGACCGACCGAACAACTACCAAACTTTTAATGTTTCGTCTATATTATTATAATATAGTATAGAAGTGTGGCTCTTACTAGTTATTAGAATAGAAATTTTTGCCTATATTATTATATATCAAACCATCTCTGCCACAGCTATACTATGATAGAAATTTTTGCATATTACATATTTCCTCGTAACTTGCTCAAATAGAAATCAATAATTTATATAAAAACAAAATTAATAAAAGTCAAATTATTAAATTTCTAGTTAAGTTATATTGATCCTATTATTTAACAGAAATAGGTGTTTTTTAGCATAGGGAAAAATAAATATTATAAAGATTTTCCATTTTTAGTAAGTGGATGCACTTATTTTGTATACATGAATCCAAAACCTGTTTAATAAATATCATGTGACACAAAACACAAAAGAAAACCTCTATATTATGCACAATATGTGGTTTGATCATTTTTCACCTGACAAGAACCAGATATTTTCTCTTTGCATACTTAAGATCAACAACATTCCTGTTTTGAAACAGGGTAATTGCCCACTTGGGATTCAGTAATTTCCACTGACAAATCCTCTTCACATTCCCTTATGTCAACAATATCAGAAATCATTGGATGGTTCTGACACAATTGTGATTCCCTCGAATATGATCTCGTAATTTCTTGTTGCTCATTTTCTTGATTGCTCGAATTTCCTCCAACATCAAAAACCTCATTTCGATGAATTGTATCAGGGTTATCGATAACTAAAACAAGATCGTTTTGCATTGTTACTTGAAGTGAAGACACGTTGTAGTGAGTAGAAGAATTGCCTTGTAATGGCAATGGAGTGAAAGATATAACATTGGCACGACACAACGGACAATTTGGATGAGACCTTAGCCAGGTATCAATGCAAGGAAGGTGAAAAGCATGGCTACATTTTGGCAATAACCTCAGACTCTCATTTTCTTGAAATTCACTTAAACAGACCGCGCAATCAACCCCATCAATTAGTCCATCGCTCTTTTTATACTTGCAGACTGCTATGGATTTGATAAGAGACTCATTCAATCCAACTTGCTGATTTGGTTGCATTTGACCGTCGTTTGTTTGCGTAGGCTGAACTTCTAGTGCATTACTTGAGTTTTGATCTTGATCACTACCACTCTCTTTCTTACAATATTTGGAAATGATGGTGTAGTAACTTACTAGTAGAAATGCGCTTCCCAGAATTCCGATCACTGCTATGATGAGAGGGGAGAAATTCGGTGTTGTTGAATCACTGTCGTCTCCATTGTAAAAAGGAGGTGGTGGAGGAAAGATTATGTAGCACCATTGAGGACAATAGATGCTACAAATACCTTGTGAACAGTCTCTGTAACTGTCATAAGGTGGCCAATTAGTAGCTGGATTTGAAGCCATGTCAATCTTTTCTATACTAGCACCATTAAACCATTAACAACTCTCTCAATGTAAAAGAAAGGAAATTGAAGATATGAAAGCAAAGGAGATGAGGAGGTTGTTTGATTCTTGATATATATTCTTTCTTGTGCTAAATGCTTTAACTTTAATCTTTAGTCTTTAGCTTTAGCTTATTTTTTATTTTTTAATTTTGATTTGATTGGATGAAGTGAGAAGAGGGTAGTTTGTTGAACAAAAGGAGGAGAAGATGTTGGTGGGGTTTTGTTGAAATGGATTAATCCAAGTTGGTGAATATGGATGTATTTGAGTGCATCACATTCATCTCTAAAGTCTAAACCAACATATGCTCAAAACATATCTTGCTTTGCCACATATTAAAGCAAGTGTCACAACTCACACCTAGTTTGCAACTTGATGAGGGTCTATTTGGAAATAGTATAAATCTTTCTTTTCCTTTTTTTGTAGAATGAGTGACTTGTATAACAAGCCCAAAGGAGGCAACTATACAAAAGAAAAATTGAAGTGGGCACAGATTGTATCTCATGGAAGAAAAAGTGTTAAGACACCACATCTTTTCTTGTCTATGTCTGTCTGCAAATAATTTGGGTTTTAATTACATAAGTACTTCAACTTTAGTCCCTTATTAGTTTAAAACTCTAGTTGCATTTTCTTAATGTATAGAATAGGATCAAAATATCATTCTTGAACTTTAGAAACTTGAAGAATACAGGTATTCTAGTACATATATTTAAATCACTTTCAAGTGATAATTCAAAAAATACTTATTTGGATAAAAGATAGAATCTAAAAATGTTGGATTAACTTTTCATTCAAACAGAGAATATTCTTGAAGAAGTCAGGTCCCTATCTAAGATGATTCAATTGCAGTTAGTTTACTTGTAACTAAGACTAGGAGTTGTAGTACAAGAATTCTATGCTTAGGTGGGTATTTTATCTAACTGTTATCTTCTCAAGAATATAAGGTAGTTTTACAAAAGGAATCTGGTAGTTCGAATTTACTGTTCATAATATGTATAGGTCCAGGTCCCTAGCTGACGCATCCTGCATCATATTCTGCTGCACTTAAAAAGTGAGGTGTGGCATAATAGTTGTTTTTCTATTTGAACAAGGGGCCTCTTCTAGTTAGTTATCACTATACCATGGGTATTACACTACAGTAACATACGTTTGTTGTGGACCTGACTAAGAAGCGCGGTATAGTATGTTATAACATGCGTTTGTTATAGATCTGAATCCATATGTACATAGTTATTGTGCAGAACAAATTATAATATAGGTATATAGAAATTTTATTAGAAGCTCGGCCTGTAGTATAGTTAGTGTGTGCTTTGCTGCAGCTTGTCCACATTTCAAATAGTGTTAGGTCACCAAAGAATATCTTTTCTCTTTTTAAAATTTGTTAGGTCTGCAAAAGTTGGGACCAAACATTCAATTATACAAATAAGCTTGTACTTCACATCATGATTTAGAAGTAAAATTATTTAGACAGATCTTTCTAGTGATAACCCTTCATATGCTCCTAATTATTATGGGCTAAAGTGTATTCAAAATCTTTGATTAATTTGCTTTCTTTTACCAGCCTACAAACTTAAGTTGTTAAGTGTAAGCTGAAAGCTCTGAGTCATTTTTTCACTTTACTCTTGTGACTCTTCTCTTTAAAGAATGACCTGTCAAAACTTGTGTAATTTCTCTACAAATCTGTAAAGAATAACCGTAACTTGTCCCTTCCATGAAAGACGAGTTTTACCAGTTTCCGTTAGGTTTGTTCTTCAGTGTATGCATGAAAAATGTAACATGTTTTTGAATCTGTAGATATTTTTTGTGCTCCATTGAAAATTAATTGCTTCCTGTATTTATATTGTCTAACAGTCTATGTCGTATCAAATATTGGGGAAAAAAGGATATGTTCTGCTGCATATGCTTCAAAATTTATTAACCACGCGGAAACGCATAACATTTTTTGTCTGTTGGTTTTGACTTCCATTTCCGGTTGTGACCTTTTTGTTCGTTGATTATGACCCCTGTTTCTTATAGTGTAATAGTGATACTTGCACTCGAAGCAATGGGACGTAAGACCAACAGAGATTCTCGTCACCCTTATTCTTAAGAAGAAAGGGGCTGATCAGAAAACTCCTGTATGCGAGAATTTGGTAAAAGAATATATTTTCCCTAAGCCATATGACCAGTGATGCATAGGTTTTTATAACTTTACAAGCTCGACAAATTGAGATAGAATCATAAAATATCACAAGATCAAATTTTAGATACATTTTCACATACTTGTACATGTAAAATTACAGGCTTTTACATTAACTTATTCCCTGAAGAACTGCTCAATTGATCTTCACTATTTTAAGATGGATGCTTTTGTTCAAAACTAGCAGCCTTCTCAGCAGCTCTTTTAACATGAAGATCCATTTCAGCTTCAGCTTCTCTCGCTAGACGGACCTCGTGAGCTACCTCAGTCCTAGCTTTCATCTTTTCCTTCTCAGCCTGCAAAATTATATTTTTATTTTTGTTAATCTACTGTTACATTTGACGATAAGCTTTATACAAGGTACAGAAAATAAGGGTGCAACTCCCAAATGCGAGAGCGCGAGCAAATCAGGGAAGACACTTCATGGCGTTAATTTAAAAAAATACGGTGTCGTCTTTCTTCTCGCTATCCTGAAATGAGTTTTTCTAATTGAAAAAAGAAGGATAAAGCATTTCTTTTATTTTTTGATAAATTCAAAAGAGGTGCAACATGAGGACTTCCCCAGGGTCGCCCATCCTAGTACTTCTCATGTCCAAGAGAGATTAACTTTGAAGTTCTGATGAGTTCTGGTGCATTAATGATGATAAAATCGCACCGTTTTTCTAATGAAAAATGAGGCCCAAGTTCTTTTAAAGGCTAGAGCTACATTCTTAAGAATCTTGAAGAGACCATTGATGTATTGTCAATTGTGCAGTGCATATATAAAACAATGCATGGCGTGGTCTCAGAATACAACATCTAGCTAGTTTCAATCTTTTACACCTTTCTGTCCATCTTAATTATGACTCATAGTCTTTAATGTAGATATTACCTTTTCCTCCTCTTTGGCTTCAAACTTGCGACTTCGTGATTCTTTGAGACTTGCTATCTTTCCCTTGATTGCCTGCATTTTCGTTTCTGTTTATCTGATTTCTACTTTCGTAAACCTTAAATTAACAAATAAATGTGAATATAGGAAGTTAGAAACAAATATACTATATATAGACATTGAAATTTTATCTAATTTCCGTTTGAGGCTGAAATGCATAATTGTCAAAAATAGATATGATTAGTAGTTATCTATGAACAAGTTAGAGACAAAGAATTGTGCAGTAACATCCACAAACAATTTTGATTATATGATCTGGACTGATTGTTTGTGCAATAATATCCGCAAACTATTCTTTGGTGTAGGGGTGAACTTAGTCTTGTTCTTGACTGGAGTTATGGGACAAGACCATAAAGAAGCAGCGAATAATGTATGCAGATGGACTGCACTGTGAATATCTCTTCTCTCTGCTTGTTACAACTCTCTGCTATTTTCCAGGCTATCTTTGTCTAGAGATCCCATGATAGTCCTTTAAGGGACAATGTTTAGATATATATTTTTTTGATTATGTCTTTTTTTTTCCTTTGTTCCAACATGAGATTATTTGCATGATAGGGTTTGGTATCGTTGTTATATTCAATGTACATTTTTCTAGTCAAGCCTAATGGTTGTGGCGACAAATACGTGGCAGCAGGCCACACTCCAACTTCGAGATCTCGTTATTTCTAAGTTTCTATAAGCTTGAATGCTCTCTGAAATTGAGGGTGCCATCCCAATATTTCTACATCTATGGCTGATGAGGATCATGCAATTAAGTCGCTCAGAGGTGGCTTCCTGGACCTGGTACCTATTTTTACTTGGCCCTAAAAATTAATTTTTGTTTAAACAGAGTATTAAGCTACTTTCAAAGCAAGGGGGTGAGAGCTTTAAGATCTTGGGCATCTGCTGGTTCTGCAATTGTGGCATTGGCCAAGTGAAGAGGAATTAAATTAGATCACTTTGTTTTTTTAGTCATTAGCTTATGGGAAAAGAAAATACTGTCTACCTAGGGATTCAAGTAACCAATATTGCACACAATTTATAAAACTTTTTCTAGATTCTGATAATATTACTTCCAGAGTTCATAACTTAATAGTTCGCTTATTGCACATTTTTACATAATTAATTCAGCTTGACAAAAGATCCTAACTAGAACCTACTTCGTTGCTGTGTATATTTCTAACGCTGATTCTTGAATATATTAGCACTTAGTACAAGATTGGAACAATGTTCAAGTAACACGGATGATGTCCGGTACACAAGTGGAAGAAGCTAAATGTGTGCTGAGTCTGAGTATGTATCACAACTGCATTCTATCATTTTCACTCATATGACCACTCTTTTTGTCGAACAAGGTGCTGCTGTGAAAACCAGAGGACATGTCTTAAAAGTTCACAGTCCTCCTGCAAGTATGATCATTATTGTTGCATCTTTCTTTTAATATTGTTGGCGTGTTGTTGAATCTTGATCCTTCTGTTTCCGCTTGAAGAAACGCTTGAGCTACAAAAGTATTAGCACTTGCAAATAATGGAAACAACGAAGGCTCACAATTATAGCGATAAATGATTGCAGTTGGAACAGTTGAGCTTTTTAGGCTATAATTCGCAAAGGACTCAAAAATCAAAATCATTAAGCATTTTTAACAAATTTCTTTGTAGTAAGTAGTACTCATTGGAGCATCCATAGTGTTTTAGTATGCAGGACAATCGAACTATTTTAATAGCCAGTGCCAAACTGCAGTTTGTATGACACTAAGGAACTATGTAAGCTCTTTGCTGGTGATTATCAATTTATCATGTATTTTCAGAAACAGGGAAATGTTTGTTTGAATTCAGGGATTTATAACAAAGTGCATTTGCCACGTTCCTTTTTTCTGGCCGAGTTGATAGCTGTTGATTTTATTCTGTCTCTTGTTTGTTCTGGGAAGATTATATGACCTTACAGGTATGATTCTACTGAATATCAGTTCAGTGTATGTTAATGATAATGATTAATTAAATATGAAGATTATATGACCTTACAGGTATGATTCTACTGAATATCAGTTCAGTGTATGTTAATGATAATGATTAATTAAATATAAAAACCGCGAG
The DNA here is from genome assembly GCA_003724115.2 of Anethum foeniculum. Lineage (NCBI taxonomy): Eukaryota > Viridiplantae > Streptophyta > Magnoliopsida > Apiales > Apiaceae > Anethum > Anethum foeniculum. The sequence goes on along the minus strand of PHNY01202235.1, from coordinate 12,980 downwards.
AATTTCTTAGAGCCATATTAGTTAGAAAAAAAAAATCATTAGATAATTTTAGTGCCTGATAATAATTAATTTTAGCACTAATAGTGTATTGTCACAATTTTTTGGAATTGAACATTATGTACCAGAAACCATCAAAGAATAAAATAAAAGGGGTTTTGTCAAAAATAGTTTATTGTGGTAACGTTTTTTCAAAATATATTTTTTTAAGTATTTTATAAAAATATAATTATGATAAAAGAAAATTAAAAAATACCGAGTTTTTAAAAATATTTACAAAATATATTTTACTACTTTACAAACATATTTGTAATTTAAATCAATTATAATTACAAGTGCATATTTATTTATGTAAATTCATTACTATATATTTAGGATTTTGGTTGATTAAAGTTATAAATATGATTCCAAGGTTCGAAACTTATTTTTGTAAATATATTCAAAAAATGGTGTTCTCATAATATTTTTAAATTAATTTTGAAAAATACTTTAGAAAAAAGAAGGTTGTTTTGCAAAAAGATATTACTTTTAAATATTTTCTAAAAGATTCCTATAAATAAAACTAAAAGAATATTATAAATTGTAAATCCAATAATCTTATTTTCTTTCACCGATTCTCGCGTAAATTCGATTTTATAAAAAAGATTGACAACATACGAAACCCACAGTAGTAGAGTCCGAACCGATCAATCTCTCCGACCCGAAAGAAAATGGCAGCTCGACAGAGAGCAGTGGCCACATTGCCGACGCTAATGCGAGCTCTCAAAACCAACACTATTAACAACTCTTCTTCTACTATTAACAAGCTCCCAAACACGCCCTTACCTTCTCTCCGCCGAGCTTTCTCTCTCTACGATCAAATTAATCTCATCGATAACGTCCCCGAAGATCAATTACGCTTCCAAGGGTATATTATATGTCATATTTATATGTATTTTTAATCTTTTTTTCATTTTCAGCTTCGTATTCGTTGATTTTTTTTTGTAGTTTTGAATTTCTAGGGTCAAATAGTTGTTACATTTTGGTTTATAATTAGGTTTTTTTTTTTTTTTTGTGCCTCTTTTATTTCTTTTAATTGCATTTATGTACATGTTTATTTTCGTGTTTTAGGTGAATGTTTTATTAGTCTAGAAACGCGGAATACGAATCCCTAATTATTATGATTCATCGAGTTGCTGTACTGAAATTCACCCGTTATAATGAAACCGTTGTATATTTGTAGCTAAAAAGAGTACAAATCTCTAGTCTTGATAGTAAACATCAGGTAAACCGTTTGATTATCGATAATGAATTGTGGTGAGGCAGGGACGAGTTTTTAGTTTTGGTTTTTACAGCACAAGCATATGTAATCTAGAAACGCTAAATGCCATAGAAATCACTTAATATGTCATATTGGTACAAATCATAGAAAATGTTGGATTTTTTATAGTGAGTGGTTGTGATGAGTTTTTATTTTCATTTTATTTTTGGTTTTTTGGCGCAAGCCTATATACGTATTTTGTTAGCGTGCAAACTCTATGAACCCCTAGGATGCGCCAAATATAGAATATGAGATTCATTGTATAATCTGATCATGAAATTGTAGTTTATAGTTTGCATATATACGACTCACCAAGAAAAAATGAGATTCACTGCAAATATATATAGAGAGATGAATTATTTTTCTACATGATAGTTTTTTTTGCGAGAGTTGATGCTCAATTGATAAAATTATCCCAACATACTTTCATTTGTGGTTGATATCGTTTGCTGCAGTTATTGCTATCACATGTCCAGCACTTTGAATTCGTTTATTTGTTTTAACTAATTTGACATTGTGATCAGCTAAATGGAGACCAGATTACTGGATTAAGAAATGTTAGTCCTGTAGATAAATTATTCACATTAGTGAAACATCAGTGTTAATACTTGTAGTAAGAGATTCACAGAAAAGGAGCTACTGTGTTCGCGCGAACTTATCAATGGCCCGAATGTTATTGTTTACTCTATGGTTAAGAAGCAAGGGAAATGATAAGTTATAATCAGTTAAATTGATACTTAGTTGTGTCGAAATATCGTGCTGACACCAGAAAGGGACTGTTTAGACTTGGGTGATATCTAATGACTTGAGTAGCACTTGGTCACGTATGATTTCTCTCAATATGATATCTGACTAATGTAGTGCGTTTGGAAATTTTCTTAGTAATATTATGATATCTTCTCAAATGGTATCTTTGAGTAGTAGCATGTTCAATGAGTACAATAGCTTTTAATAAGCTGTTTTAGGTAATTATTAAACAGGATTCGTGATCTGCACATTATACCTACAATTTTCAATAGTTTTGCTGATATTTTCAACTTCATTTATACCCTGCTTAGACCCAGAGAATGCTAAAATGTAACCTGCTAGCTGAAGAATAAACATCACATTTTACCTCAACTCAACTCAAAAGATGCATAAAAAATACAAGCCATGGTTGATTTCAGCGTTTGTCAATTTACTATCCTAGATTCCATTTAATTGGATAGAGTTTTGTCCTTTAAAAATATAGTTATATATATTTACTATAGTAAACAGATATATATGCACGATATGCGCAAAAGGTGCTTGTACATCACACACTGGCATGCGCACACAAGTAAGGGGCGTTTGCAAATAGAATAACAAGTTTGGCTTAAGTTTGAAGTGCGTATGACTGTTTTGATAAATAAATTGCCTACAACTCTGTTAGTTTGGAGATATAATTAAAGTTTCACTTTCATATAAATTGGTAGCAGTAGGGGTTATTGATTTTTTGTTCAATATAAAGGTTTATCTTGTTCAATATGCTTAAAGAGAAATGTGACACCTGTAGCTCCAGATTTGACTTGTATGAGGATGTTTTGTAGGTATACTGATACAGGGTTCACTGTAACTGGTAAGAATTATGAAGGTAGTGTGCTCTGCATAGGGAATTTGATATTGTCCTGGACTCCAAAAACATTTGCAGAGATCACAGCAGATAGGTAAATGATTCTGTTGATTATCTCTTTCTCTGCCTTTAAGAATATTTAGAATTGTACATGTATCATTTGTGCTTGCCTGCTAGGGAGTATAGAACATGTGCATAACATGGTTCCCTTGTATATAACCTTCTGACAATGGGTTGACATTTACACTAATCGTAGCTTTCGTCATTTCGATATCTCAGCTGTTCCTGTAATGAGTTTATACTACTGTACACTATTACTCATAAATCAAATTAATGTATAAATGGTCTTAAACATTTACTGTAGATACTCTTTACCTATTATAGTTTCTATTTGAGAAGTACAAATATTTGATATACTTAAGACTAGGAAATATAGGTATGGACCTCTTGAAGGCTAGAACGCCATGGCATTGAACATTAAGTCTTTTGTAGTAAATTGTTTCAATTGTACAGCACCGGTGCACCCAAAAATTATACTATACTATCAATCTGACAACTATATCATTATTTATCCATGAAGCGTTGTATATGTTGGAACAAACATATACTTTTCCTACACAATTGCTACTGAATATAGCAATTTTTTTCTCATCCTCTCCTTCTGCTAAGGAGTTCAAATGTGGCTCAAAGTTTTGCCTCATTGCTCATTTTGGTAGAAGTCATTGAAATATGTGAAAATTATTTTGAAAATCTTTTAATCTACTGGTCAAAATTATTGAACATCCAAATGCATGTATAAAGTATCGCCTTTTTCCACTTCTTCCATGTTTTTGCTCATTTCACTTTTCAGTCAAACCAAGTAGAGGATCAGCAACCAAAGCCAACAATTTTATTTCCTTATTCATACTGGTATTATTTATAGTAGTCAAGTTGCATATTTTGTGTGAACAACTTGATCATATTCAAGCAGTTAACCAGTACCAGTTTTTGTTTTTGTTTTTGTTGCTAAAATATTTTACTTTCTCATATTACATGTTCTTGTCATGCAGCCTCTCTATCTTCCAGACAGTTCGGCCCATACCAGGTTAGATTTAACTCTGAATTGAGTTCCTAAATTAATTTACAAGTCCTCTATTTTCAAGATTTCATTCCAACCAAGAAAGCACAAGAATAAACTACCTTAAGGGTGCATGTCAATCAGTATCAGTAGCTATTTTTATTATATTACTAGTCATTTGCATGTTGTGTCCATCATTCAGCTTATCCCCTTTATTTTATTCCAGAAATTCTGATTCTTGGGTGTGGGAGATATATACAACAAGTGAATCCCGAATTGCGGCAGTTCATTCGGTCTACGGGCATGAAATTGGAAGCAATTGATTCGGTACGTAGTAGATACCACCATAAAACAAATTGTTAGCATATTTATTCCTTTATCTTTTTATTATATCAGGTGTGAAGTGCTATATAATATATTCTTTTTCCAATTATTGAAACTATTGTAGTTAGACGTGAACATCAAATTAAAAATGAAACTGATACTTGTACTGCCACTAAGTTATGAGAAAAGTTTGCGGTTTTAAGTTAAACAAGATCAGAGGATTAATTTCTTATATACAAGTAGAACCTCGATAAATTAATAATCCATGATAAATTAATATTATATATATATTTTTTCATTCCCAACATAATAGTGTTACCGTATATTTAACCGCGATAAATTAATAAAATTTTCTGTTCCCGAGTTTATTAATTATAGAGGTTTAACTGTATGTATAAAGTCGATAAGCAGATGTCCATCTTGCAACTCAACTTGTTTGTATTCTTGAGTTCTCTCCGAAGGTCAAGTCAAACCCTTTTTTTCTTCAAAAAACTCTGTAGCACAGTTTAACCTTTTTCTCTTTTTTTTTTTTTGCTAATTTGTAGCACTACTTTACTGAATGCTAATTATTTCATGGCAATATTGTAAGTTCACCAAGTATACACTGTAAATCAATTTTTATTTAATTTCAGAAAAATGCTGCATCAACGTATAACATACTGAATGAGGAAGGGAGGATTGTGGCTGCTGCTATCCTTCCATACGGAGTTACTTCATGAAGCTAAAAGCAGATTGTAAAAGTTTGGTTGCCAGATAGTCGAGCCCTGTATTGCTTTGCTTTAAGTTGACCTAGTGTCAGTTTTTGTATCTCAGCTCTAGTTGCGGACATGTTTTTTATATTAGGAACCAGATTCAATGACCCACATCTAACAGTTTTAAGTTGCATGTATAGTTAATAAAGTATTTTTATTGTAAAAATACTGCTGGACCAAAGTTGGTCAAAAATGCATTATGAAAAATATTCTGAAGTTTTGAATGAAGAGTTGTGTACTGTTAGGGTTTCGTTATTTGGCTTATCTACTAGTTCACCTTTTTAATTACCTGGCTTTGGTAAAACAAACTGCTTAGGTTATTTATTTATTCTGTTATGAAGAGTTCAGAGAGAAAATAATCAAAATCAAAATAGCAGGGATAGAGTTAAAAAAATGATTCACCTGGAAGTTGACTCGACCAATGGGGTGGAAAAACTAGAATAATAGTCCATGAAAATCTGAAGGTCACCTATAAAGATTAAGGGTAAAACTTAAAATCTGAAGGTCACCTATAAAGATTAAGGGTAAAACTTAAATGAGAACTAGCTCTTTAGGCATCAAATGAGAAATAGTTCCGTTGCGTGTATATTTTATATATTATATTTGTTGTAATATTTTAAAGTACTTGAATGATTACTATTATTAAATAATATATAATGTATGACAAGTAAAATAAGTCAGAGAAGTGCTGAGAGCATAACTTTCATTTTCATATACAGTTTCTTGTACATTTACATGTATTAGGCTTCTGTTATTTATAGTAAAGGAAATGTACATAAGTCCATGTAGGTAGTAAATGCTTCCGTGTATTGATATACGCACTGCACAATTTCTCCTGTTCAGCCTTCTGTTTCATATGCATTGGGTCTTGTATTTTCTAGACTAATTTGACAATCACAACATTATCATAAGTAGACGTCTTTTTAGAATTTATCACTTATATTTATCTTACTCCCCCTTATTGTCAAATGTGAGTTATTACAGAGATTAACTGCCTCGTTAAAACATTGCAAGGAAAAATTCAATGGGATAAAAACCTTGACGAAGGAAAAAGAGTACAGCTTCCCCCTCAATAAAACGTCTCACAAGTTGACATCTTTTTGCAGTAATGATTTCAGCCTCCACATTCCAATATTATTACGCAGCTTTTCAAAAGTTGATGTAGGTAATGACTTTGTAAGTAGATCTGTATCACATGAGCGGATTTGTTGTACATCAATGCCACCATTCTCTTGTAGTTCATGTGTGTAGAAGAATTTTGGCAAGATGTGTTTCGTTCGATCCCCTTTGATATATCATTCCTTTAATTGTCTAATACAAGCTGAATTATCCTCAAATAACACTGTAGGACTGTCTAATATACTTGATAATCCACACGATTCTCGAATATGTTGAATGACAGACCTTAGCCAAATACATTCTCTGCTTGCTTCATGAATTGCTAGTAATTCGGCGTGGTTTGATGAAGTTGCCGCCATAGTCTGTTTCGTAGATTTCCAAGAGATAGCAGTACCATAACATGTAAATATATAACATGTTTGTGATCGTCCAAAATGGGGATCTGACATGTACCCAGCATCCGCATATCCAACTAGCTGCGACTTTGAACTGTTTGAGAAGAACAGTTCAAGATCAATTGTGCCACGAAGATATCTGAATATATGTTTAATCCCATCCCAATGCCTTTTAGTTGGATCAGAACTAAATCTCGCCAACAGGTTCACAGCAAAAGCAATATCAGGTCTTGTGTTATTTGCAAGATACATAAGAGCTCCAATTGCACTAAGATATGGAACTTCAGGCCCAAGTGCATCTTTATATTCTCTTCTAGGACGAAATGGTTCCTTTTCAACTTCGAGTGATCGAACAACCATTGGTGTGGTTAGTA
>PHNY01202228.1:340-17761 GCA_003724115.2 Anethum foeniculum | reverse complement strand
TATATATATATATATATATATAGTTTTGCTCAAATGAAAACTTTTTAAATTGAGAATCGAGAAATTTGTGAAAATCAATCGAATATCACATTATCACATTACATAATACGGATTACTCGAATATTACATAAAGAATTGATTGATATGTTACAAATCTTTTACCAAATATAAGATACTATTTTAAATATCACATTATATTAATAAATATATAGCCAAGATTATTGTTAATACATGTTTATTTTGGAGATATGATTTTAATTGCTTAATATTATAGAGATTTGATTTGTAAATTATAGAGATTTTAATAGATAATTTAATTGGAGAAAATCCGAAATTGTACATAAGACATATATTAATTATAGATTTGTTAGTAATGGTAAAAAGTCCAAAAAAAAAGATTTGAATTTGTAAGTAATATTCAAAAGGCAAAAATGGAAATGATTTGAAATTTGAATTTGAATTCAAGATAATATATATCGATTACATTGATTAATGGCTAACCCAAACCAGTTAACCTCATTGTTAAAATTCCAAAAAGGAAATGTTTTTATGAATTCTGATTGGTCGAAATTGAACCCCTTGCTTCTGATTGGCTGAAAAAAAAATAAAGAGAGAATTACATTTTTCCCCCCTTACCTTTGGCTGATATGCAATGTTAGATACTTACTTCCCAAAATTGCACATCGCATCCCTTTACATTAAAATCCTTTCAACTTGCACCCTTTTAGCTATTTTCAGTTAATTATGATCGTTGGCATTAGTCAAATTATACCTCTCCACCATGATTCTTGAAAAGAAGGATAAATTTGATGAAGAAGACATCAATTATGGCTAAAATTTCATCATTTTTCATCAAATTTTATCCTTTTTCTTCAAGAATCATGGTAAAAACGACGTAAGTTGAACGGTCATAGTTAACGGAAAATCACTAAAAGGTTAAAGGGTGCAAGTTGAACGGATTTTAAAGTAAAAGAATGTGATGTGCAATTTTGGAAAATAAGTATATAACATTACATTTTGGCCAAACGTTAGGCATGCAAAATGCAATTCTCTCAAAAATAAAAGAAAATCTTTGATTGGCTAACTACATAGTGTGGTAGATTAAGCTATTATAAAGATAGATTAAAATCTCGGTTCATTGATTGATAATCTTCATTAAAGCATAATAATTATTTGATAATTATAACTTGTATATGTACATATATCATTTAAAAAGTACTAAAATGTAATTAAAAATGTTAGAAATATTGAAATAATAATAAATATAACATGATATTCGTGACATCAAATTCTTGATAATATACATGGCTACATATCATGTTAACTATGATTTAGGTGATTGACAAAATGAAGTTATTCGTCACCAACTAATTTAGAGTATGCATGCAAAATTATACTGAGTAATACCTTCATAAATTATATATCATATAATATTATCATTCATTATTTTTTAAGAACGGAATATCACTTTGGACAAATCGATAATATGTACATGTCTTACACGAACTTCTTACTAAACAAATACAAAAAAAAAAAGGAAAGTTAATCACATAAATTACAATAGCTATTGCTAACTTAATCCCATATATCAGAAATACATTAAAATTGAAAAATAATTTTACCTAATATTTTAGAACCTAACAGTGCATTTTAAAAGTACACATCAAAAATCAATATAAATAGTAATGTGTAAGATCACTACCTTGTATTATAATCTTCAATTAATATTTTTTAATATAATATTACTTAAGCCCAAAATAGTACAAAATCTCAATTAACATGTCATTTTTATATTTAGTTATTTTATTTGTACTAAAATTAAACTTAAATTTTTATGTAAGAGACATCGAACTTTCATGTCTATAAGAAAAACAGTTAAACAAACTTGAGGGTCATTAATCTCACGACACATACATACTCCTCACAACATATATTTTCGTCAAGAGCAACAATCATGTACTCATTTATCACACTTTTAACATGCAAATACATCATATATCTTATAAAAAAATTAACAATTTTTCGCATTTAGAGTATGCACGGGCTAAAGAGCTAGTTAGTATTAATATCAAGTGCTAATATAATATGTAAATTATTATAAGGTATTTCATCAAATGAAATATGTCCGTAATAACGGATCGAAGTTAAAATATTAATATCAAATACTAAATTTATTAAATTAGTATTGTAAAGAAATGAAACTGGTGAGAGTGTATAATAAATAAATATTATAAAATTATGTAGTTATATGCAATCGAACCGAGATGAAATTAAAAGAAGTGAAGTTAAATAAATAAATATTTTTACATAATTATGTGTTTGTAGGAAATCGAACTAGGGTTTAGAGTGAAATTAATTAAGATGAGTACCAAAATTTGATATTTTTGATATTTTGATACTATTGCGTTTTACTGAAAGAGTGTTATCCTTATTAGTAAAGAGTACATATTATAAATAACTAGTACTTCTCATGAAATAATTTAATAAAATAAGCTAATATTGCGATATACTGTAAAATTAAATGAGTATTTGTAATATTCTAACATTTTCAATTGTACCTTTCAAAAACTTCAGTAAACTTGATGGTGATAGAATTTAGTAATTCTATTTTCATAATATAGAGACAAGGATCATCAATTTTATGTCTATTATCGAGATTAAGGCGAATACGGAAATGTACCTGTATTAATGAGTAGTAGTAGTAAACAAGTTCTTAGATTTTGTTACTCAAGTTCGATCAAACATTCCGTAATATTCCAAAGTGTATTGTTTTTAAGAAAAAAAAGAAAGAAACAAATATATGTGTAAATAAAATTAAATATGCTCTTTATTTTCAATTAATTTAACCCAATAAAATAACTAACTAAACATAATTGATATCTATGCTATTATATTAACGACGAAACATTAAAAGTTTCGTGAGTAGTCCGGTGACCAGTATTTTGGTCATCTAATTCCCAATATAATTCTATTAAAAATAAATCATTACCATAATTTTTTTATCATCTTATTCCCAATATAATTCTATTATTAAAAATAAAATATTCTCATAAATAAAAATTCAGATTCATAATATAATTACATTTAAAATAAAATAAATATAAAGTAATATGTTATATTAAAAAGTAATTTTTTTAATTAGAAAATACTGTTGTATAGCTTCTATTATATAGTTTAGTTTATTAATTAATATAAACTAAAAACCAAAATTTCTATTATTAAAAATAAAACATTCTCACAAATAAAAATTCAGATCCATAATATAATTATATTTAAAATAAAATAAATATAAGGTAATATGTTGTAATTAAAAGTTAATTTTTATTAATTAGAAAAGACTGTTATATAGCTGCTATTGTAAATATTATTTAATTATTTAATATTTGAAATAACTAACCGAAGACTGAAAATCAAAAAGTACAATAAGCCGCGCTTCACGGCGGCACTATAGTAATATTTTAAAATTTTTATTAAATGTTGATTATTATTATTATTATTATTAAATATGATAGTACAACATATTTTTCACTATATTTGATATAAAATAATAAAGGTTAATTACTTAAATATAAATACCATATAATGTGTTTTACAATTAAATAGACTGAATAATAAAACAACCTCTAAAATTAACCGATCCATAACATCCCTACCCGGACAAAAGGCTGCATTCGAATCACAAAATCAATCAAGCATTCCAAAATCATAAAATCAATCAAACAATAACACATATAGTTAAAGAAGAACCAAGAATCAAGCCAATACGTAATTTCAGGTGATGTGTTTGGAACTGTGTCCAACGTAATTCTGGAAAAAAAGGGTGAGTTCCTTTATATATGTGTTGGGAGACTTAGTAGGCAAGTCTAAGTCTTTGTGCCTGATTGGGCTTTCAAATACCTAAATGATAGAATTATATGACTTAGCGTCTACTAATCTAAGAGATAGAATTGATTTTGACTTATCTCATCCGCTATAATTTTATAAAGGATAGGTATAGGAATTTGCTTCCTTGTAGAATTATATGACTTGTCGTCTACTAATCTAACAGATATAATCTGATTCTGACTTATCTTAGCAGCTACAGTTTAGGTAAATGTAGTTTATTTAAGAGATAAAATCTAATTCTGGCTTATTTTATCCTCTATAATTTTATAAAAAGATATGAATTTGCTTCCTTGTCTGACTTATCTTATCAGCTATAATTTAGATAATTGTAGTTTATCTAAGAGATTTCCTTTTAAAATTTTATGACTTTGCGTCTACTAATCTAAGAGATAGAACTCGATTCTGACTTATCTAACTGCTACAATTTTATAAAAGATTGGGATTTGATTCCTTGTATAATTATATGACTTGGCATCTACTAATTTAAGAGATAGAATCCGATTCTGACTTATCTTATCAGTTATAATTTAGGTAATTGTAGTTTTTGATATTTTTTAATTAAAAAAATTGAGAAAATTTGAAAAATAGAACGGGGTGATCTGAGAAGCGCTACATAAACGCCCCCGTCTTCTCCTTTATATAAGTATATTAATATCACGGGCAAGTATTATAAAATAATAATATTATAGCTAGTAATACATAACCAATTACCTTTTACAAATACACATGTCACTGTTTTTATTTTTTCTAACTAAAATATTTGCTTTTCCAAATAACTAACTAATTACCCTTTTCAACTAAAGCACTAATTACCTTTTTCAATTAAATAGGTCAATATTTCTACTTTTTTGGACTAAAACATTTCATTTTCCAAAAATATCACGGTCAACTAAAACATCTCTTTTTTTTTCAAAAATATCACGGATAAATCTATTTAATAAAATAAAATAATATAATATTATAACTACGAATACCTAACCAATTACCTTTTTAAACGGAACATGTCCCCGTTTTTAATTTTTATTACTAATAACTACTATTTTAATCCTAACTAATATAAAAACCAATTACATTTTTCAACTAAAACACGTTACCTTTTTTATTTTTACCAATTAAAACACCTCATTTTTTAAAAATATAACGGGTAATTTTATTTTATAAAATAAAATATTATAGTTACCAATAAGTACTATTTTAGTCATAATTAGAATATAAATCAATTACTTTTTTTCAACTAAAACACGTTACATTTTTTATTTTTTCCAAATAAAACATACCTTATTTTCAAAAATGTTACAAATAATTTTATTTAATAAAATAAAGTAGATATTATATTTACTAATAATTAACCAATTAAAATTTTCATAAAACAATTTACCTTTTTAAGTTTTAAATATAAATTCTCTAGTTTTTCATAATCACCACATAAATGTATTCAACGACATGAATGAATAAGTTATATGGAATTTTGATAAAATATGATTTATATAATACCAATTTCTAAACCTCTAATAAAGTTGATTCTAATTTTCTTAAGGTTGATTCTAACTTTCTTAATTTAATGTCAAACCAAAATCGTATATAAAGCAAGTGATGTATAATAAAATAAATTTTAACAATTCCATTCTGCGAAACATCAACAACTCAATATATATAACATAAAAATACCAAAATACGAACTCAGTACTAGAGTTAAGTTCTATGGAGTCCCCTGTTTCATTGGAGTCCTTGGAGTCCATAAATATTCTGCAAGTAAAATATAGCTTAAAATACTGCAAAATATATTAATTTTCCAATGATGTTCTGCAAACATCAATATTTTATTGAAAATCTTGTGAATCCCATACATTTTACAAGTAGAACATTGCAAAATATATTATTCTACAAAACATGTTCATGTTGCAGAACATACATGTTCACGTTGCAGAACATACATTTCTACTTGTAAAATATACGAGATTTGTACGAGATTTGCACTAGATTTACAAGATTTATTGAAGTAATGATATTTGTGTAACATGATTTGCAAAATGATACGTTTTACACGATATTTTATTGCAGTAATGTTGTTACATTTAAGAACGTCAGCAATAAGTTGCTGCTGTATGTATATTCAATGTAGATGGATATGGATTATGTATTTATCTCTAATCCACAATAATTCTTTATCAATTCAAAAAGGTGCAGAACATAAATGGACTCCGAGGACTCCAATAAAATGGTGGACTCTATAGAACTTTACTCCTCAGTACTAAACTAAACTGTCACATAAGATTACATCCCTTGAAAAGCTTTACAATTTTTACAAAGAACTTTTTTTAAAAAAATAATATAGTACAAAATTTTCGTAATAATATTAATAAAGTACCCATTAGTAATAAATAATTTTTAGAATTTAGTCCAGTTATGCTCTTTGATCTTGACCATGATTGAATTTCATTGGTGGTAGCTTGCTTAGTGGTCCGAAATTGAGTGGAAAAAGAGTTATCAAAATGATGTGGTATAGATATGGACTATGGATGATGTGAGTATATGAACTATTTTATTGGTGGGATTAATAGAAATATATGGATGTTTATTTTTTGTAATTGTAATTATATGATCTACAAAATATCCTATGAAATTTATGATTCATTTGGGATCCAATTTGAAATATTTAGCATTTTTCATTGATTTTTTAGCTCTCTTTTTGTACTTATATCATATGAAACAATTACAAGACCTGACTTGACTTGACTTCATTCTGTGATAATAGCCAGAAACTTTGACTTCATACGTTTGTAAAAGGTTCTGGGCTGGCCCTATATGTCTATATCATTATGTAAATGTTATTGAACCTTTTGAATAGTCATCATACATGCAAGGTCCAATATGAAATTCTTGTTATTGGGGGCGAATTAAGATTGTTTTTTGTTATCAGTTGCGGAATTTGAAAATTTCGTAAATAAAAAATCCTATTGCCAAGTTTAGAGGTGAGCTTTGATTGAAAAAGAAAAATGACTACCAATATGCCGGTGTTTTGACGCAGCAAAGAAAGGTGCAGTTCTTCTAGCTCAGAAGGAACACTATAGGAATCTAAATACAGTCAGTGGTCATCATGGATTTTAGTAGCAACGGGCGACGAGATGATCATGATGCTATCCAATGGAGGATTTCGTCTTACCTGGACAGTTTCTTTGTTCTCTATGGTCTTGGTCCGAAACGACAAAAATCACAAAATTTGTTGATTCAGTTTTGGGCAGCAACCAACCATACTGGTGAAGATGGAACAAAATATTGTGTACTTGGTACCAAAGACCAGCCATATGATCTTATTTTTTCTGACAAAGGATTTTCATCTTACAGGAATTACTCAGTTGCTTGTACTTATACAGTACAAGATTATGAGCAGCAGCAAAATCACAAGATGTTAAGTGTTCCGGGCCGCGTATATAGAAATAAAATGCCTGAAATCACACCTGATATTTCTTACTATTCTGCAGATGATTACTCCCATAGAGATTTCGCTTTGAGTTGTGGTATTCGGACTTCTATCTGTTTGCCTGTCTTTGAATACAATTATGGATGTCGGAATGGTGTTCTCGAGCTTGTCTCTACTTCAGATGATCTTGAACTTCTCATGAACCATATATATTCCTCTTACAGCTATACTGGGTTGAAAATGGTTAGTGAAACAATCAGTTTATGCTTTTCCTTTTACTAAGGTATCAGTTTCACAAAAGTATTACCTTCTTGTATAGCTCACGTAATAAACTGGGAACTTGAATTGTTTGTTTTTCTTTATATTTTCTACGATTATTTTCCTTGTACTGCACTTTGGTTTTTCTATTACTTAAGCTGATTATTCCTCAACAGAATATTGTACTGCACTTTGTATTATCTTATCTACTACTTAGGCCAGTTTCACCCTTTGGTTGCAGATAACACAAGTAAAACACCCCTTCCGACTCAACCTTCAGGATATAGATGTAAGACTTTCTACATTTCTTCAAAAACAAATATATCAAGAGCTTTTTTTTAGGTGAAATCTAAGCATATACTTTATTACCAGATTCCATTATGTGCATCCAAGGAAATCGATCATGTGTTAGGAGTAGTGTGTCAAGAATTTGGAGTCCCTCTCGCTCAATGTTGGGTCATCGGAAACCTTGATTTGTGCACTTCTGATCATTTGAGAGGTACTACAGAAGCATTGGTTGTGACCAACTATGCAACTTCTACGCATTATGAATCCATAACGTCTTGGTGCGATTTCAAAAGAGCTTGTTGGCAAATGTGTATGAGAAAAGATCAGGGCATTGTAGGCATGGCATTTCTATCCCATAAACCATGTTTTTGCAGGGACATAACACAATTCAGCATGACTAAATACCCGTTGGCACACTTTGCAAGAAAGTGTGGGGCTATGGCTTGCTTTACAATATGTTTGCATAGCTTTATCACCGGGAATAGAGATTATGTACTGGAGTTTTTTCTGCCACATGAAAAAATAAATAGTTCTCATCCTCACACCTTGTTGAAAGCCTTATTGGCAACTTTGAAGGAATATTTCCAAAGTTTTGTGGTGGTTTCGGAAGAAGGTCTGGGAGAAGAGTTAAATGTTGTAGTTGTAGACTCTTCTATGCATAAAGAACTCGAGCCTTATATAATAGAAGAATATTTTGGACATGAAAGCAGAGTCACCACAATAGTGCATTGCAATGGGCAACTGAGGGTGGAAGATGATCCGCCACAAGATAAGAACGTTTTGGATGAAGAGAAAGATAACTCAAGCACTCAGTTTTATGTAAAAACAGGAAGTAAGGAAATTTCAGGAAGAAAAATTGATAATGCTGCAGTGATAATTGATTGTAAGTCTTTGTACCTTTATGTATTCCTTGCATTTGTTTCAACTTGGTTTGGTTCTTAGATGATTTTAATTTGTTCAATCATGTCCTTGTGTCATCATAGTGGATGAATCGGGAGAAGGTTTACCAGTTGAATTCATCGAATGTAATAAACCTCAATCTTTCAGTTCCCAAGCCAAGAGATCACTACCTCAGAAACAAATATATCCATTAAAAGAATGCATAGAAATTAAGAGAGAGAGAATGGAACTAGACCCTTCATATAAGCAAATGTTGGAGCAAGATACTTTATATCAGAAAGGGTCTAGAACAGAAAAAGATGAAAGAAGCATTCATGGAAGACATATCAGTTTTGAGAGTCTCAGCGAGCATTTCGGAAGACCGCTTGCTGATGCAGCAAAAAGCTTTAATGGCAAGTTTTTTTTTAATATGTTCTCTCACGTTTCAGTTCGCTTATTTTCATGAAAACAACTATGATTAAACAATTTTCACTATATTTATACGTAATTATAAGTTCATAACTTTATAACCATTAATCTTATTTCAAACCTTTAATATTGTAGTTAGTCGATCAACATTCAAACGCATGTGTAGAGAAAACGGTATTACTAGATGGAAATTCAACACGAGGCAGTTGGAGAGCACTTCATTAAGAAGAAAAAATAATTATCCTTGGCGCATGCCTCCTGTGGAAGATACAGCTATTACTCGTACAATGCAAAACACGAACAAGGTAACTGTGAAGGCAGTTTACAGAGGTGTTATCTTAAGGTTTGAACTGCCTCTGTCATCAGGAATGAGAGAGCTGGAAGGAAATCTGATTGAGAGGCTACATTTACAGAGGGAAAAATTCAGCATCAAGTATGAAGATGATGAAGGTGATTGGGTTTTAATTACATGTGAGAAGGATATGCAAAAATGTTTGGAAATTGCGAGATATTTGGAGAAAACGACAATCAGGATGTTGGTTGAACCGTCCATCCATCATCACGGATCTTGAAAAAATAGTACTTCAATCTACTATGCATTTCATTGCTTGTTTACTTAATTTATTTACTTGTATCAATAACTTCATGAATTCTGTATACAGATCTTACTATATATGTACATTCTACCATACATATCGTTTTGATCTTCATTTCATTGCTCGTTTTGTCTTGCTGCTTATTCTATGCAATTTCCACTATTCTATCACAAAATCTTCATGGTTTTTCGTCTAAGTTTATACTAAAATCCTACCATACATATCGTTTTGGTGTGTTCTTCTATGGTATGATTCACAGTCTATATGTAAAGCATCAACGCTCTGCGCTTCAGCATATTCTGAATCATGATAGATTGCTTTGCTTTGCTTAGTTAAATCTCACAACCATCTTTTCTGATCACTGTTTGGCAAAGCAGTCAAAACCTACAAGCTTTAGCTTGTTCTCTCATTGTTTATCTCATTTCCGTGTTCTTTTCAGCTAGATCCATTATGTCTGGTTAAAATTTATAAATAACAAGTCACTTAGAATCGAAGGTGCTTTGTTTTATAAACAACAAGTCACTTAGAAACAAAGATGTTGTATCAGTTTTTCTAAATCTACTTTTTAAACCGCGCAGAATAAAGTCACATAGTAAAAAATTTGTGTATTCAATTATTTTTCAAAAAGAATAGATATAAACCAAAACAATATTAAAAGGAAGTACTTAATTTTAATAATATTGTGCAAATTTATTCAAAAAAAATAAAAATATTGTGCAATTGATTTCAAGATTTGCCATAGTTCATTTTGTACGTCTGGGTGAACACTGTAAAACACACACACAGAGAGCTCGAAAACACCAAAAATGGCGGCCAAAGCTCTACTCCTCCCGAAATCACTCCCACTCCTAAACCCAAATCCAAAACCCCTCTTAAACCCTAACCCTAATCATCTCCACTTCCCCACCAAACCCAAATCCCCAATTTCACTCCCACCCCTCAATTCCACCTCCATTTCTCTACCCGACCCACTTCTCACAACCCCACCTAACACCCGGGTTCGAATCCTCTCCGAAGCTCTCCCATTCATCCAGAAGTTTCGGAACAAAACAATCGTTGTCAAGTACGGTGGGGCCGCCATGAAATCAGGTAATCTCCAGGCTTCTGTTATTGCTGATCTTGTTTTACTGTCTTGTGTTGGTATTCGCATTGTTTTTGTTCATGGGGGTGGCCCCGAAATTAATCTTTGGCTTTCCAAACTCGGGATTAAGCCGAATTTCCTGAATGGGTTGAGGGTTACTGATGCTTCTACTATGGAGATAGTGTCTATGGTTTTGATAGGGAAAGTTAATAAAATGTTGGTTAGTTTGATTAATAAAGCGGGTGGGACTGCGGTCGGGTTATCGGGGATTGATGGCAGGTTATTGACTGCTTCGCCTGCGATTAATGCAGCGGAGTTGGGGTTTGTGGGGGATATTTCGTCGGTTGATTCGGGTGTTATTAGGCCTTTGATTGATAATGGATGTATTCCGGTGATTGCGTCCGTGGCGGCGGATGGGAACGGGCAAATGTATAATATTAATGCGGATACGGTGGCGGGGGAGTTGGCTGCGGCATTGGGTGCGGAGAAGTTGATTTTGTTGACGGATGTTGTCGGGATTTTGGAGGATAGGAATGATGTAGGGAGTTTGGTTAAGGAGATTGATATTAAGGGTGTGAAGAGGATGATGGAGGAGGGGAAGATTGCGGGTGGAATGATTCCGAAGGTGAATTGTTGTGTTAGGTCACTTGCGCAAGGGGTGAGGACTACGAGTATTATTGATGGCGGGTTGGAACATTCGTTGTTGCTTGAGATTTTGACAGATGAAGGTGCTGGGACTATGATAACCGGGTAATGTTATGTCTTTTGTGTTTTGGAGTCATAAAGATTTGATCTTGGTGTTTGGTTTTTTGTTATAATTTCGAATCATCTAACTATGTTACTTGATTTGAACTTTATGATGTTGTTTTGGCTTCAATTACTCATGGTAATTTGTTTACCCATTTGAGTGATTACACAAGGCCAATTTTTTCTTGTAAGTTGTATAAGTAGCTGTAGCAGAGATCTGTTGAGGTGAAACTAGTGTTATTGGACGAGTTTACTAGCGTTATTAATGTTATTGTTGAGTTGAAGTGTAGTTGTGTTTTGATATTGCGGGTTCACTATACTTCGCAACGAGAAGAATCCTTTTTCTAATTATGATATGTAGTTATTATATGTTTAGTACTCTTTAATCTGTGCATAACTTTTGGGTGCTGATATATGCACACCACAAACCAATAATTGCACACCCTGATTTCACCAAGCAATCCTTGTTCTATCTTCATTCAATTTAACTCTTTTTATCTACCGCATGCAATTTTGATTGTTTTATGTAGTCTTGGCTTCAATTTCTTATGGTAATTTCTTTTCCCATATTATTGATTTCACGGGCCAATGTTTTCGTGTAAGGTGTACAAATATCAGCACCCAATCTTTACTATGTTTTTTTTTGTGGGCGAATGATTGGTTCTATATGATTAGTGCTAGTTATTTTGTCGTTCTCTGGTAATAAGCTAGGCCAAAGACCTATCCTCATTGGGGAGTCGGGAAAAAAATCTGGGATAATTTATGAGCTTCTAACTGGAGAAATGGCCCCTTTTGTCACTATTTGAAGGTGAAATGCCAATCAAAAGAGCATAAGCGAAAAAAAAAGGCCCTTTATGGCACAAAGAAACACTATATTATCTAGCGTTTTTTATGTTTATCCTAGTATTAATTTTGATTTAGTTATTCCATTAAAGGGTAGGTCACGTAGTGCACCCAACAATGTTAGTACCCCTGCGTTTCTTTCCTTCACAGGCAAAGGGCACAACCCACGTGTGTGTGCCCGGTCAAAAGCACATGTACTGAAATTTATTTTACTTCAATGTAAACGCAATTCCATGCGACGCTTTTTTGAGACGCAAGTTTATATAATGTTATACTTATATGGTAAGGCTAACTTATAATGCGTTTTCAGTGTTTTTTTTTTTTCCAAAAAAGAGTAAACGCGAGACGCCTTTGCGTTTTTCTGCGCAACAAAGGGCCGTATTTTCATATTGTGCCATTTAGGGCATTAATTGTTAGAATTTGCGGGGTCTTCCGCTTAAATCTCCGTTTGAGAGAGCAATTTATATTTATGAATCTGAAGGATTTTTTGCAAGCTGCAGCCAGTATAGCTGTTGTCGATAGCAGGAAAACTAGGTAAGTAATACAGAATGAAGGTGGTGTGATTTTAAGAACTATATCATGAAAGTCCTATCATGGAAATTAAGACGATAAGAAAATTAGGAGAGCAATGGAAGGATTGGGTGGTTCATACTAAAGATTTTGCGGTGGGTTTATTCCATTGTAGTGAACGAGTTATTCAGCTCTTATTAACTTTTTTATATCACAAGTGAAATTTGGTTCTGTAAGAGTCGTTGACAGGAAAGTCTCTTTTATGGAAACCTTTTTGTGATCAGGGCTATGCATTAATCTATTTTGCAGGTAGTCGAGAATGTTAGAATATTAGTGTCCTTTTGGTTTCATAACCAAAAACTGTTTTCTGTTTATAACAACAGTTTCCAGAAAACAAATGTCTTTCTTCGTGAATGAATGCTGATTTCCAGCATTTTACTCGAGTACTTATAAATAATTAATCTCGAGGTCATTGTTTTTTTCCTTGGTACATCCTCAATAATGAAAAATTACAGGATAGAACTTGTATACTTTCTAAAGAGCCGGGCATGAACTTTTAAGCTTGTGCAGGAGTTCAAATTCAGAACGAGAATCTGTTGGAATGAAGTAAAAGTTCACAAGTTTTTTTTTCTTCGCTATTGTTCCCTTTTGCTATCCGGATAACTTATAAATTACATTGCCGAATTCACTCACACATACATGTACATGGAAAAACCTTGTATAATCATTAGTTGCAGAAAGGTTTTGTGAGTGTTGAGAAATTCTTCCTCTCTAGAATGGAGATCCTATGAATATAACACATAGGTAATTTAAGTAAATAATATGTTATTGCCCTTTAGAAACTACATATGAAGACAATTGTTGTGGCACATGTGTTTGCCCAACAATGCATTCTGTGGATACATCATAATACTAGGCAACCTTTATTACATTAATGTTAAGATAAGTAGACATTGGCAATATTGTCTAAAGAGCCCGGATGATTTCTTGTATCAATAAGATCACTTCCACTTTTTATATCCATGCATCTTTCCAGCTTTTCCAAACTTCCCGTGATGACCATAGTGACCACCACCATGCCCGTAACCGCTACCACTGTGACCGTAGCTACCATGACCATGACTGTGACCGTAACCCTGGTGGCTGCCATAACCACCCATGTTACCTGGCATTCCACCTAGGCCGGCAAATCCATGTCCTGAAACATTTAGCAGATACATAAACAAAATAGCAAAATAAACCAAGTGAAAAGATATAGCAGAGAGAGAGAGTTTTCAGATATTTTCACTCGGAAGCTGCATGTTTTCTGAAGCATACCTGACGGATACATGTGACCTTGTGGATAACCATGCTGATGGTTGTAGGATTGTGGTGGATATCCCGCAACCGGTGGGTAGCTTTGTGGAGGGTAACCTCCCTGGTAAGGGTATTGACCATGATGAGAATTATGCCCAGATCCCCACATTTCTAAACTCTGTCTAAACACAAGAAATTATATTGAATTGATGCCACTGCCTATAACTAGCTGAAATGTAAGGTTCATTTATAAGAAAAATGAGGGGCATTCTGATTCCAAAGAATAGCTATACAGCCGATACTCCACTTCTCCAGAAAGAGATTCATATTACTTTTAACTAAATGGAGTCATAATATGTCAGCTTCACATATTGGAAATTATAGGGAATAATATGCTATCAATTTCTGATACTCATACGTGTTTTTGGCGTGTTATATTTTGTCTGAGGGATTACATATTATGTTCCTTTTAGCTTGATCACTAAGCCTGAACAGGTCCTATATATTCTCAACAAATGGATATATTCTTTCTCCATGAAATATAGACAATTCGACTTGACAAATCCAAAACAAATGAAATTGACAATTCGGCAAACTGAATGAAGTAAATGCTTAAAACATGACTCTTGAGCACAGAAGGTAAATAGCATATAAATAATTAGCATCCAGACCAGGGAATAATCTTTAAAACAAAAGTTCTACTCTCGAATCAGGTGCAGATCTTAGTAATCGTCATTTAATCTGATGCGACAGGAAATATAATTATAAGCAACGGTTTAAACCACCCCGCATTTCACCCACCTCGCCATTACCAGACCCGCCACTACCAGACTCGATACTGCCCTGTTCAGGTAGAAGATTCAGAGAATTTTTAGGGTTCGGGATAGGGAGTGGAAAAAAGTGTAAAAAAAATTCAAGGATTGGGGCGGGGGCGGGAATTAGGGTATCTCTGCTCCGTTCCCCGATCCTGATCTCCGATTATCATATTTAATATAAATTATAATATTTTACATGTATATTAATTAAATTATTATGAATAAATATAATGTATATACATTTTTAAAGTTTAAAATTTTTTATTATATTAAAATTTCATAGTAATATATGATTTAATAAAAATAATTTTAATATTATCTTTCATCATTAGTACATTTAAATTCGAATTTTCTATTTAAAATATGATGCTAAATTTAAAAACATATTTATGTATTATGATTTATTAAATTATTTTTATTAAAAATGAAATAAAAATATATAAAATTTTATTTTATTAAAAAAATTAGAATCCCCGATTCGCGTGACGGGGATCCGGGAACAATATAATTTCAGTTCGGGTATCGGAGCAAGTTTGGGGAGTGAGTTAGGATTCGAAGATCGGGGATGTGGATAGCACTCCCCGATCCTAAAATGACTCGATGCCCATCCCTAAAACCATCACATACTGAATATCACGATCACACCAAAGCTAACTCTCCGGGAAGTGAAAGCTGGATGGTCGTTAAGCTCGAACAGAAACTGGTTATGAGATTATTTACGACCATGTTCGTTGGTCGATTTTGTCGGTTGGTTATAAACTGTCTTTTCTGATCATTTTGCTTTCAGTTATAAGTTGTTTTTTGGGCGGTAGCTTTTGTTTACTAATAAGTATCAACACGAAACATTAATCAATTCACCTGAGACATGCGTAATAATAGCTTAGTTAAAAAGTACATCAACATGACATAAGCTTCATAAGTTCACATATACATGTACTTGCACGTGTACATACATACAAACTGATACAGGTATGTCTACAGAAACACTGTTACAAGCTAACTAAATTCTACATATAATTTGGATAAAGAAAATGCAGGAAAGAAATAATTCATAAGATAAACATTCTCCAAGATGATTATAAATGAGGGTGATGATAGAATATAAACAGCACAACTCCTACTTGACAGATGTCAGCCAACCATTGGCTTAGAAAATAAGTTATTAGCAGTACACTGTACCAGCTTGTCCTACCAGCAAACGACAACTTTTTACAATTAAATAAAAGATCATATTCCCCGATCAAAGCGACAACGTATTGAGTGATTCCCTCCACTTTAATTTAATAACAGCTTGTAACAATTGCCTCCTTCTTAAGATCATCCTTGTCCTCAAGGATGGAAGTCTGGATACCTTCTTTTGAGCTTATCCCATTGCTCCCAAGTTGTTTCAGCTGGTGTGCCATTTTCCCACTGCACCTGCACCATGACAGCAGGAGCATTCCCTCTCTTAACCAATTTTCTATCAAGAACAGCCAGAGGTTTTGGATCAAGGATACGCTCATCGTTCATTCCAGGAAGCTTAGTCTGTACTAGCTTCTTAGTGCCAATCTTCCTTTTGAGCTGAGAGATATGAAATACATTGTGCAATTTGGTTCCTTCAGGCAACAACAATCTGTATGCCACCTTTCCGATTCTCTCCAAAATCTGTTAAGGACCATAGAACTTGGCTGACAGTTTATGATTTTTTTTGGCAACTAAAGAATGCTGCCTGTATGGCTGCAACTTGAAGAACACCTCATCTCCAACATTAAATTGACAATCTGTTCTTCGTTTATCTGTATACCATTTCATTCGTTCCTGAGCTTTACTCAAATTTTCCTTAACAATTTGATGTGTATCCCATCTTTTCAGCAATATTTCATTAACAAAAATGTCTTTAGTTCTCGTATACTGGTAGTTGATTGAAGGTGGAGGCTGAGCATACATCGCTTGGTAAGGTGACATTCCCAATGCAGAATGATGATTGGTATTATACCACCATTCTGCAAGAGGGAGCCAATGAGACCATTCAGTAGGCCTAAGTCCAGTCATGCATCTGAGATACATCTCAATGCATTGATTGACTCTTCCCGTCTGTCCGTCCGTTTGGGGGTGATACGCTGAGCTTAGCTTGAGTTTAGTTCCTAGAGCCGCAAATAGCTCCTTCCAGAATGAGCTTACAAAGATAGGATCCCTATCAGAGATAATTGCCTTGGTATGCCATGTAGCTTCACCACAAAATTAAGGATTTCTTAAGCTACCGTGCTGGTAGGGATGGCCATCGGGTCACTTCGGGGCCGGGGAGTGCTATCCCCGCCCCCGATCCCCGAACCATATCCCGTTCCCCGAACCCACCCCGATCCCCGAACGGGGATTATTTTGCTCCCCGATCCT
>PHNY01202204.1:1579-25076 GCA_003724115.2 Anethum foeniculum | reverse complement strand
GTTTTTTTTTTTTTTTTTTTTTTGTGAAGAGACGTGTGTTTTAATGAAGAGTTTCGAAAATATGAAAGCGTAAATGAGAAGATTCCCACATAGTACAAGTCTTAGGTTAGCATGAAAAAATCGTAAATATTATCATGTAAGGTTGGTTTCTTTAATTATTCTCTTCCATTTATTTCTTTTTATCACTAGGTCCATGACTAGTCTCTTTAATACAAAATCTTCTGGATCTTGCGTATAATTTCTGACCAAGTATTTATGGTTCTCCGTAGCCAAATTTGGTGCACTTCTAGGCTATGTTGTGCATGATTAAACCGTTTCAAATGGCGCTTTTCTTTTAAGGGAGCTCCGCCACCTTAGCCCTAATATATTCATTTCTCACTATTTTTATTTCGGTTAATGAATTGACAATCACAAGTGCTAACTCATTTTTTGTTTAATTTTTTTTTTTTATCCTTCACTTGCTAATTTATATGCTCATGTTTCTTTACTTTTGCACTCAAATTCTTATCAATTTTTTTTTGCAGACAGAGTGTTCGGTCCCGCAACAACTACTCGACATGTTTATGATGTAGCAGCTCAGCATGTTGTAAGTGGGTCAATGGAAGGAATAAATGGTAATTAATTTTCACTGTCAAAAATACCAAATATTATGTGTCTTAGGATACAGTATATCTTTGCAGCACTAGTTTCTTAGACAGCAATTTTGTTATCATTTGCAGGCACTGTTTTTGCATATGGTGTAACTAGCAGCGGGAAGACACATACAATGCATGTAAGCTGCTTATGAATTTTTCTCTTCCAAATATCTTACAACATTTCTTCCATGCTAAAATAGATGACCACTTCTCTTAATTTTTATAAAGGAAAGAATTCTTAGTACATTGTGAGAACTGGTATTACATTTTATCCAAAATATAATGGATCTAGAGTAATTTTAGTTTAGGTTATTGTTTAAGGCTATGTTTGTTTAGTGTGATGCTTCATTAAAAGGCTAGTATGATCATATATTCTCTATAAACAAATAAAATAACGAATGCAATGGCAAGGGTATGGAAATGGTATATCAGGTGGGTGAAATTAAGGTAATATTTCCAAGGCTATGTATGCCTAGCTTGTATAAGTTTAGGATATGATTATTTATGCATGTTAAACAAGCTACATTAAAGTTATTATGATAATCTATCCTTTGTGAACAATTTAAATAACAAGTGCAACCATTTGTTACTCTTTTTAACGGATATACCATTCTAGTCGGTGGATAATCCCATATATTTTCTGTACTAAACAAACAGGGAAATGATCTTTTAGATGCATATACTAAAAATAAACAAATAGATTGTGTTAATGGAGTAATGTCTTAGTACCAAGAGTGGTTGCAATATAATCTGAAATTTAATCTCATGATTATAATCCTTGCAAACCCGTGGCATGTTAATTGAATCAAGTTGCACATGAAAGTTGTAATTTAATCCCCGCCACAACCAAAATAGTTAAGGTGTAAGCCCTTTATGGATGATGGTCAATTTGTCAGTACCTTCAATTGAAAATAGAATTGTATACATTTAGTATCTACTGGTCCAATAACACTTCAATGCTCAGTGCATGCTCTTATTAAGCTTTTCGTAATATGCCTTATCTGTACTGTGCATGTGTGATGTTCTGTGTATTAGGGTGAACAAAAGTCACCAGGGATCATTCCCTTGGCAGTGAAGGACGTGTTTGGCATAATACAAGAGGTAAAACACGTCTCTTTAACTTCTACATAGTTTCACAAATTTCAGTTCATTTATGTATGTGGCTGGCTGTCCTTGGCATGCTCTCATTTTACTAGATAAATCAGAAGTAAAGAAACATCGAGTTTTGTTAGTTTGCCTCTAGACCTCTTTATTAAGTAATTGTTTTTTTTCAGACACCGGGCCGAGAATATCTTCTTCGTGTTTCATACCTGGAAATATACAATGAGGTTAGTTGACTAGAACTATATTTCTATTTTTATTATGCTATGGTTGTCAACCTCTTTTATCTTTATTCTTTATAAAACCGCGTGTAAAACATAATCCGAAGCAAGAGTGGAGAGTCCTGGATGACATAACGTTTCTAGCAATTCTTGTGGATTGGGCAATAGATTAACTTCTTTTAAGAATTAGTTCTTGCATGTTCATTAATATCCTACAGTGTCCTACATACTAAATTAGCCTTTGATAATTGTTAATACGCATTTTAGTTACAAGTTCATCATTTCTTTCTAACTTTGCAACACACCTAACATTTACACAAATTTAGGAAAAATGACAGAACCAATGTGCTAGCCATCTTATGATCAATTTTCTCAAGTGAATTAAAAAATTAAAGAAATTTCACATGGTTTTTCCATCACTGATTAAGATTATATTGTTGGTATTGGGAAGAGTAGTGACGATATCCTTGTCTTAGCGATTACTAAAATATTATTTTTGAAATATGAGTAATAAACTAGAGTGAATTTCTACGGAGACCATGTTTTTGTTGGAAACTTGGAGACCAAATCTAGACCATCCATTTTATCTAATCCAACGGTCACCATTTACTTTGTTTTTAAAAATAATTTTAATAGCCCTGGCCCCTGGTTTATATTAGTCTACATCCACGTTGTATACAAACATAAAGTGTATAAATTCAAAACTTAGACGTGATTGTAGCAGTACATATTACTGCATATTACATATACTCTTACATGTTTATTCTTTTTGGATAAAGGTATATTTAACACTCTAGTAAAACAATTTATCCCACCATCATCCACACTCATTAGTGTAAATCTCAACACTATATCCAGCATGCAAAACAAAGTATAACTCATGTATTCCAATATATTTTGCATGCAACAATCATGTACTTGTAGCATTACTTAGTGTCCAACACGACATAAATAAAGTTCATATTTTCCAACCTGCAATTATTATTTATTTGCTTGCAGAACTTTTGAATGATGCTCTTATTTCATAACTTTGTTTCTTCTGTTCTTTGGATACGGAGTGCTTTATTACTTTGAATGGGTTAAAATTTTAAATACAAGATGTAACTATCATATATAGTGCACGTGAGGTTCTGGGGATTGGATATATATGCAAAACATTGCCCTTAAAAGATCAGTTATTTGCTAGTGTGTCATTTTAATTAACACAAAAATCTTCAATGCACAATATCTTTATAATCTAACGGTCAACATATGGTCTAAGAAGTCCCCAAGTTAAATGGGTTCTAATAGAACCTAACTCTAGTAAACTATTGTATTAATGGGTCTCCATAGAATCTAACTTTAGTGAACTATTATATTAATAATGTACACCTATGAGCCTGTTTGGGTACTCTTATATGAGTTTATTTGGATGTTTAGTCTGTACCAACTTATGACACACTATTTGGGTGTCAACTCGAGGGTGGTGAAAATCAACTTAATTCATCATAAGTGGGAAGCGAGAGAGCTTGTACTTTTCTTGGACTTTATCATGATATTCGCTTCACTAGCATTACCTGACTCTATTATTTGTGATGTCTCGTATTTCCATAAATTACATGTCTTTTCTAGCATGCATCATTTTCTTAAGTATCTTATAATTTTTATTTTAAAAATTATTTTGTATACATCTATTAATTATTATTAATAATATTAAATATAAATATTAAGAATGATAAGCAAAGAAGAGTTATAAAATTTTTGCTTCTGATTTTAGATTTTAAACTTAAAAAATACTCCCACCGTCCCAAATCTTTTTTTCGTGTTTGACTTTCATGGTCAAATTGACCAAACTTTGACCAAATATTACATATATAATATAAATAAAAATGTAATAAAAATTATATCATTAGAAAGTACATTTGATCTACTTTAATATGTTATTTTCAGATTTTACAAATTATAAAAGGATGTTATGTAATTGTTGGTCAAAATTTGGTCAATTTAACCACAAAAGTCAATGTAACTTGTGAGTAATACTTCTTGTACCCTTGTCATCAATGTAAATGGGCATAATTGTTTAAAGTAATAATTCATAGTTATGCATCATAGATAATGTAACTCGCAGACCTTAGCCATTATCTTCAACCATAAGTTTGCATTCTTGTAGCCTCTTTTTTGTTGCTTCTCAAGAATTTTAAATTTTCATTTACAAAGTACTATTGTTGGAAGATAATTAGTGATTTGGCGGTTCATTATACATCCTTTCTAGCCAATATTTGTGAACACTTTCGATGGAAATAAAATTTTGTATCTTGGATATGAGATGAAGTTAGACTTTGGGTGCTACTTCTTGAAGTCATTTTGATGCGAGTGCATGAATATCTCAATCGGATTAGCATTGTTTAAGTATCTGTTAGTTGATGGAAACAAATTTCTATTACTTGGATTTATATAAGATGAAGTAGGACTTCATGTTTGTTAATGCATATTTAATGCGAGTGCATAAAGTATCTCAAGTGAATTACCATTGTTTAAGTATCTTCACCTGTCTTATTCTCGTTAAGGATATTTATTAACAGTTACCTTTTGCTATTTAGAAGTAACGAAAATGAAGAGTTCTATTATTATAAATGCTTTGCAATTGTTACCTCATTGGTCTCTTCCTTTATAGTAATATAATTTAGTATTTTTTGTGTATATTAATTTTGTATAGAAATTAATTTTTGTCATGGCTTTATCCAGAACTAAATGACTGATATGGTATGTTTGATGATTTTTAGGTTATCAACGACTTGCTTGATCCAATAGGACAAAATCTTAAAATAAGGGAGGATTCTCAGGTTCATATCTTCATTTTTGTTACTTGTAAAATTTAATTTTAGTTTCCAATCATTTGTATGCTAATTCCACCATGTTAAATGAAATTATGTTATTTGTACTGAGTAATGGAATGCTCTCTAAATGTTTTCAAAGCTGTTTTTTCTTTAACTCTAAATATAATTTATATTATCATTGGAATTAAGGGAAAACAATTTTAGATTTTATGTTATTCAGTTACTTTGGTTGATTATAAACGAAACTTTTCTTGCTTCCATTTACTTTTGAAATGTTTTTTATCAATAAAAACAAGGTGTATGATTATACTCTCATTTCTAGGTTTTATAAATTGTTGAAAAACTGATTTAAGACACAAATATTTAATTATAAAAGGAACTATAAAGGAGCAAAAGCCTCTGCACAAAATCCATTTGATATCCCTCCATACAATGAGATGATATGAATCTAAGCCTACTTTGGTGGGTTATCATTATATTATTTCTTGATATATTGCTCTTTGTTATGTTGTGGTAGATTTAGGTATCCCGAGTTCGTTGAGGATTCTATGACTTGGAATTTGTGTATACATATATTTTACCTTTGCATGCGTGTGTTTTCGTCTCACTTATTGCAGGGAACTTATGTTGAAGGTATCAAAGAGGAAGTTGTTTTATCTCCTGCTCATGCTCTATCACTTATTGCATCTGGTGAAGGTAGACACAACTATTCTTGATTCTTGAAAGAAAATATCTTATTTTAATCAAAACAATTTAAGAATTGAATCATCCTTATTTCATAATTTTATTTCTAGTATAGAGAACATTTCATATTCTAATCAAGAAAAAGTACTAAATGCTCTGCGTCCTTGCATTCATAACAATGCAGCACACAGACATGTTGGATCTAATAACTTCAACTTACTAAGCAGTCGCAGCCACACAATATTCACCTTGGTAATGTTTTTATCCTTTGATGTATTTTTGTTTCACTAGTTTTCTACTGCTCTAAAATTGCTTATGTCAATAAAACCTTTTTGTTGTATTGTTATATAAAGAATTTTCGTAGTTAGTATTTCCCGAGTTAGATATTTTATGTACATACAATGATATCATTCCAAAGAACCTTCGGTTAAGACCTGTCAAATAGTGCACAATCTACGACTATTAAATGCTTTATAGTAAGGGCATGTTTCGCGACCCCCTTTTAAGGGGCTTATCGACTTATAAGCTCGTAAGTACTTATCTAAGAGTGTTTGTCAACCCACCTTATAAGTACAAATTATAACTTATAAGTTGATAAGTTAAAAGTTGGTTAGTACTTTTTGTCAACTTAAGTTGACCTTTTAACTTTTTTATTAATTTTAATTTATAACATATATGTTTAGATTATTTTTTAATTTAAAATTCATGAATTAAGATAATTATTTTAATCTACTTATCACTTATACATCACTTATTCAATCTAATTCACACGTCACTTATTTTAAGATTTCCCAAACGGGCTCTAAGCATATCTAAAGTCCTCGAGTTCAATGTTTTTCTTCCCAGCATTTTGCATGTGTGTAGGTATTTTGTAGCAATTACCACCGCATTTTATTATATAATGATGATAATATAACTACTGAGATTACTTGTAGTTGGCCAACATAAGAAGCAAGACACATGTTTGGGTTCTTACTTTCAAGACATTATGCACGGAGTTTATTCCCCCTTTACATTTGTGTACATATAATACATATAGTACTCATGATACATTTGGTTGATACTTTAGTATATATAATTCATTTTTTATTCACCGACGCTATAAAGATTAAACATGATTGCAGACCCGTAATATTGTGTGATTACCTTATGAAGTTAGTTAATTTAGTGTATAATCCAAAATTTAACTTACATTAGGCAAGTTGCCACAATTCAGAGGGTGTTCTCACTTTTTCTTGTGAGGGCGTTCTTTAAAACTAGTATTGAGACTGTATAATACTTTTAACTATCTTGTTAATATATAGATATTAGTGTACTAATACCTTTCGTTTTACTAACTTTTTATTAAAAAAAAATAAGTTTATTAAACATTTTACCAAGTTATATTTCTATATTACCTTTATTCTAGTGTATATAGATATATAGGCCATTGCTCCATGAAGAACACTCTTATATTAAGAACAATGAAGAACACCAACACCATAGAATCTTATATAAAATCGCTTTTAGATTCTAATTTTCACACCAAAATAGGTTTTTATAAATAAAAATAAAATCTAACAAAAAATCATGATCAAATATAACATTACTACTCATAATTTCATTGTTACAAAAATATATAGAAGATTCTATACTGGATTTTATGTTACATTTGATTTTTAATTTTAGATGAGATTCTACGTTAAATTCGATACGTTAAGCTTAATTGGTGTTAAATATTGTGATTCTAATCTTAACAAATCATTTTTTTCCTTAAAAAATAACGTATTATGATTTATGATGGTGTTCTTTATTATTTTTTATGTAAGGTGTTATTTATGGAGTGCAACCCTAGATGTATATAAGGTTTGACTCAAATGAGAATCAAGTCTTAAAAAAAACCGGAGAACTACAAATAATCATTGGATCAGCTTAAAAATAAATGGTTCATGTTTTATTAAACAATCAAATCTAATTAATAACTTCCAAGACAAATTATATACAAATCAATCACAAGGATGATAATATAATTTATCAAATAGCAATTTTAGTTACATTAGTAAGTATATATGTATATATCACCATCCACCAATTCCTCGTACCAAAAAAAGTCTTAATCTTGTCTAAAAAAAAAGTCTTAATGGTGGATCATATTTTAATACTCAATTCTCTTTCACATCTTTTGTTTTTCTACGTAGACCTCTTAATTATCATTTTTTTTTTAATTTTTTATGTTTTTCTACTTAGTATATCATGTGTTGTTTCACTTTTTTTACCCATCGGTCCTTTTTGAGTTTCAATTTTTTATTGTTTTAAATCATAGTCTTACCTTTAAATTATTATTTTTTGGAGATTATTATTGTTCACACACCCACACACAAATACGTAAGTACTAGAGCTGAGCATTCGGTTGGTTTGGTCCGGATCGAAATTGAAGTATGATTTTTTTTTTTGGGACCGAACAACACTGAAATTGCGTTATGGACCGAACCGAACTGAAATAATTCAGTTCGGTCATGTTTTGAACTGAATGGACCGAATTTTATTTCATAGAAAAAATTGGTGAGATATAAAACAAAAAATTATAATTTTAGAACATCATTAAAGTAATGTGATATAGAGAGCTCTAGGAGTGTATGAATACAATTACAAATTAAGATATATGTAAAATGTATATAATATAAAAATTATAGTATTTATTATTCGGTCCGGACCGAAATATTTTTAAAAGAACCGGACCGAACTGATTTTAATTTCGGTCTATTCGGTCCAAATTGAACGAATTTCTGAAATATGAAGACCGAACCAATCCAAATTAGCAAGGTTCGATTCGGTTTTTCAGTTTCGGTTTTGCTCAGCCCTAGCCCTAGTAACTACACACTCATATTTGTAATTCTGTGCAAAGATGTACTTAAAGTTGGATGAAAATTGAAGCAAAAATATAAGCCATATAAAGGCCAACGAATAGGGGCTTTTAAGGGAATAATTAAAACACCTTCAATAACCGTGCATATAGTACTACACACACACACAGTGGATTAAATCATTTTAAAATGAGTTCCATGCGAATTGCATAGTATATCGATCGCATTATATGCTATACTTTCAATAATTAACAAGATATAGTAGAGTAAATAGCGTACGCCAGTATAGTATTGATTTAGCTTGGAACTCTTTTATCACCTTCACTAACCTTTTACTCAGTGTGCGTTTGTGTGTGTGTATGCACACAATGGGATTGTATCATTTTTAAATGAATTCCATGCAAATTGCATAGTCTATCCATTACATAATTTGCTATCGTATGCCAATATGTAATTTTGAACTAGCTTGGACCTCTTCCGTCTTTCTGTATTTCAGTATTGATTGCTTAGTTGGAGCTATAGTAAAATATTATGTTGTAAGGTAAGAATTCAGGAACAAAGTTCTCAAGAAATCAATTAACCTTGGGGCTTTTATTTTTGTTCTGCAGACTATTGAAAGCAGTCCATGTGGCGAGGATCAGGGGGAGGAGGTGACCTTGTCACAATTGGTAAAGTTACCATACGAAATTTTATTGATTTCAATTAAGAAATTTTACATTTAATTGATTGATCTTTTGTCTCGGTGTTTCTTATTACCTAAGCAAGTGCATTTTTTCTATTCTTTCAGTTCAGTTTAGCAATTGCAGTGTTTTATTTATCCTTAATTTTTCTTTGTAGCATTTGATCGACCTGGCAGGATCCGAAAGTTCTAAAACGGAGACTACTGGACTGCGGAGAAAAGAAGGATCATACATAAATAAAAGTTTGCTAACTCTTGGCACCGTAAGACATCAGTCATCTTGTCTTGTATTCATATACTAGAACTTTAGTCATTCTGCAGTACTAGATTTTCAAATAAATTAAGCAGTATCCTTCTATTGTTTGACATAGTATTGTTAGGTTATTGTTGACCCTTTAATTAAGCAGTATTTGCGAGTCCAATAGTTTCTCATATGAATTATATTACTACTTGACGTATGATTGTTCGCCAACCATTTTTCTTCTTATTTTTTTCCGCAGGTGATATCTAAGTTAACTGATGGGAAGGCCACTCATATTCCATATCGAGATTCAAAACTCACACGTTTGTTGCAGTCATCTCTTAGTGGCCATGGACGAGTTTCTGTGAGTATCTAAGTTCACTATATGATCCTTCTTTACATTGGATATTATACTTATTAAAAGTACTTTTAAATACTTTCTGTTCTTTTAAATTGTGTTTCCTGTGAATGTTCTGCAGCTTATTTGCACAGTTACACCTGCCTCTACCAATACTGAAGAAACACACAATACTCTAAAGTTTGCACATCGAAGTAAGCATGTAGAACTTAAAGCCTCCCAGAATAAGGTGAGCTAGGCATATCTGTTAAATTGTAGAATGCTGCTACATATCACTTTAACCTACATATATTAATCTTTACACTTGTGGTCTCATAATCAGATTATGGATGAGAAATCTCTTATTAAAAAATATCAAAAGGAAATTTCAATTTTGAAGCAAGAGCTTCAGCAATTAAAGCGTGGCATGATGGAAAATCCATTAGCGGTGGCACCTAATCAAGAAGACTTGGTTAACTTAAAACTTCAGGTATGTACTGTAAATTATTTGCTGTTTCATTAATAATGTAGCACATTTCAATTCTTGTTTTTCTGTAAGTAATGTATACATTTAAACTTTGGTATTTCAATTTGTTGAATATGTATTCTTTTTTCTTTTGATAGTTAAACACACTAACACACCCACCTTGTCTTTGACAAGGTTCGAACCCTCGACATCTCGTAGACCAAGAGGGGTGAATTTGTATTCTTTCTGTTTCAAATAAAGCTACCATCGACTTTCTATTCTCCAATATGTTCCTTTTTAACGTTAAATTCTATTGTATCGTAGTTAGAAGCAGGACAGGTTAAACTGCAGTCAAGACTGGAAGAAGAAGAAGAAGCCAAAGCAGCATTAATGGGAAGGATTCAAAGACTGACTAAATTAATCTTGGTATCCACCAAAAATACACTGCCATCCAGTGTTCCTGGAAAGCTGGGCCACAGGCGGCGACATTCTTTTGGTGAAGATGAGGTACCTGACATCATCAGTCTGAAGAACATTATTCTGAATCATTTACATTATGCTAGTACATGTGTGAAATTCATAGCAAGCTTTTTTTACCACTGAGCTTTTACCTTGGCAATATTAAAATTCCTATTATAATAGTGATAAATAGGAGACAAGCATATTTCGGTTGATATGCATTCTTCAAAAATGTTATGCAGCTAGCCTACTTGCCAGACAGAAAACGTGAACTGATGCTTGATGATGATGCTGGAAGCATTAGTTCGGAAACTTCAGCATATGGAAGGAGTGAGGTTACCGATCTTGATGAAGTGATGAAGGACTACAGAAAGAACACAAAGAGAGGAATGCTTGGCTGGTTTAAATTAAAAGTAAGTAACTTCTGTAAAAACACTGTTTTTTTCCCTTGGTATTGCTGATTTGGTGCTAGATTGTCTGAGTCTGTTTGCTTCACTCTTGCTGAAGTTTGCTGGTGGTAACTCCTTAATCATTAATGAACTTAAAGATACCGTATGATCTCAGATTGTCTTTTTGAATTTTCTGAAATAAAAACTAGATTATTCATATGCTTTAAGAAAGAACATTATGTAAATAATTTTTACCGGTGCATGCTCTTTTATTCCTCTTTAATATCAATTAAGCTGCCAAGAAAATTGGTGATTGTTGAATTTCAACCTTGAATTTTACAGAAAGCCAGGGCTTAACTTGGCATGTAGAATTAATTTATGATGGTTCGGCTGACACTTGGTATTGTTCTAAGAGTTTACTGTACCTTGGTTAATATTTTCCTGTTTGAGAATGTATTAAGGTGCCAGTTGATATTTAATGAGCCAAAGTGCATTGAACGTGTGGTGAATGGTCAAGCTATTACCTGAGGAAGACAGGAATACCATGCACCATAAGCTATAACTTTCTGTGACACGCTTGAAATTGGATTTTGAATGAAAATGATTAAAAAAAAAATGCATCTCCAATAAGTTATTTTCTGTTTACTGATTTAACTGTGGATGAGGAATTAGTGTACCAACTGGCTTTCATCCTTCCCGTCCATTTCTAATAATACCTGTAAACGACTTACTAATGATTATGCGGAGACATGGAGTGCTCAGTTGTTCCTATTCATGTGGAATTAGAGCAGTTATCTATTTTCACCATAGGCTGCATTTTATCCTTTTAAGAGGCACTTCTTTTTGTTAAGCTTTCTCCATTTCTCTGCAGAAACCGGAGAATGCGGGTAGGTCATCTCCTAGTACCGATTGTGAGAGCTCCGCAAGTGGTTCACCTGCTTCGTCAGCAAAATCATCCCAAAATAGAGTCACCTTCAGTGATACAAGGGATGGACAAAGAAAATCAATTAGCAAAAGGAGGGAAGATTCTTCTATTATTGATTCTCTACCAGCGAGAACCCTGGCAGGCGACCTATTCAGTGCAACTGCTGGAACTCGGCATCTACCTCCAGTAAGAGCCTGTTTTATTGTACTTTTAATGCCATATAATAAGTGGTGGAATAAGATATAAACATATACTATCAACTTGAAAAAATCCATGAGCGTGAACCAGGTTTGTTTAGTTTGGTTTAACTTGAAAAAATATCCTAACACATTATGTAAAAAAATATTGAAAAGAAAATTGTACTTCTTTTGCTTGTAGATGAACTAATGAAGGAAGACATTGTCTTCTATATTATCCCGGACTCATTTTTGGGTGCTTTTAACATTGTATATTTTATAACTGCAAGTTGCAACAACTTAGGCCTTCGAAGAGTATTCTTTCATTGCTGAATACCCTCTCCAGCTATTGTACTTGCTCCTGCTTTTCATTTGATTTTTTTACCTTTTTTATCATACTTGCATTATGATATGTTAAAAACTATAAGTGCATTTTGTCCAGTTTATTCCATAACTGGAAATATTGTAATAGTATCACTTATTATTACGCTGTACCTCTTGAGTCATGATATTCATGAAATTTTAGACAGGCCAATATTATGGTGACAAAAGATTCATGTATTTTGTCACTCAGATGTCTCAAATCTCAGTATATTGTGTTTTAGAATCCTGCCCCACTCCATGTGTCCATATCATATCAGTATTTGTTATTTTTTTCCAAACAAGTTGGTTTGTCTTTAGGTTGGTGCTTTTATATGTTTGAGCTTTGTTTTGCTAGAATGCTGAGTGGCTTTGTGCAGACAGGAACGACTATTACTGATCAAATGGATCTTCTCCGTGAGCAAGTGAAAATGTTGGCTGGAGAGGTAGCACTATGTACTAGTTCACTGAAAAGACTTTCAGAAGAAGCAGCAAGGAATCCTGACGACTTGCAATATCAGGTTGGTTTTTCTAAAATGTTTAACATTTTAAGAATCTTAATCTTGCTAGCTAGTATTTCTTGGGCATGATTTATACTTAATAAATTACTGAAGGTGCAGTTTGATAGTCATATTTGTAAATATAGGAAGACATGCGAAGATTGAAGGCTGAAATTAGAGAAAAGAAACTTCAAATACGTACACTGGAGCAACACATGATTGGGTCCGTAGAAATTGCTCCTCGTACTTCAACTATTACTGAAATGTCTCAGGTAATTACTTAATATATTCTTAGAAATTTAACTTTGAAATTCATATAGTAAAGTTACTATGCATACAACTCATACAATGACTAGAAAATTCTAATACTATAAGAATGGTAATATATCTTGCACTCAGTTTGCTGCCTTTAATTAATGAATTTCGTACATGCTGCTGATGTCTTAAAACATTCACTTTTTAGTATTTCACTGTTTTGTGTTTGGCGAAGTCTCTCCGATAGCAATTTGGCATATAAAAGGCGCAAAGTCCATCGCTCTAAAAAGGGAGTGGGAGTGACATCTTGCTATTTGTACAGTACAATATATAGTGATTTGATTTATAAAATACACACACACACACACACACACATATATATATATAATATGTGTGCGTGTGCGTGTGCGCGCGTGTGTATGTATTACTGACTTCCCACTTTGTTGGAGTGTCATCAAGCTATTTGTACAATGCAATATATACTGATTTCCCTCTTTGTAACTTCTATTATATGATTTTCGACTTTTTATGGTTTCTGTCTTACCCTTGAATTTTTTTAATGCAAATATGTTTTAATCCAAGGCTCTATCCAAGCTTGCTTCACAACTCAACGAGAAAACATTTGATCTTGAGGTACATTCAAATTTTATTGCGCTGTCAAATGTTGCAATGGTACTCTAACATTAAATAGCAGAACATGTACTGAATTGTTCCTATTGTATTGCGACTTATCCAGATCAAAACAGCAGACAACAGGATACTTCAGGAGCAGTTGCAGCTAAAGGTACTTCTCTTACAATGCGTACTCTTCTTCTAAAATTTTCTGCTATTTATTAATAAGTTGTTGCCACTACAAGGTATCGGAGAATGCTGAGATGCAAGAAACCATTCTTCTTCTAAGACGTCAGCTTGACTCTGTGTTGTCTGCTAAAAGTTCCATGGATTTACAACAAAATATTGACAGTAAGTTTACCACATCTACAACTGGTTTGGAAAAGCCCGTGGACGCAAAGTATAGAACTAAAACTGGTGATTCATATGAAGGAATGTATGTTGATCAAAGTACACCTACCAGCGTTATGAGCTTGAATGGGATATTCTCAAGAGACTCCAGAGAGTCGAGAAGTGATGCCTTGATGAATTCTAACCTTGAACAGGTTATTTTTGTAATTTCTTTGCTGGCATGGTGTTGCATGCTTTTCATCTGCATGTCTTTTTGTTGGTAATACAAGTAAATCACGACGTGTGTATATATATATAATTACGAGATGCATAATTTACCGGTATATATTTTAAACAATTAAACTTATTCTACATTTCACTTAGGCTGCCGAGATCGAGGCACTGAAACAAGAGCAGATTAAAATGCTAGAAGAAAAAGATGGGCTTGTGATTCATAGTCAAAAACTCGCTGAAGAAGGTTCTTATGCGAAGGAACTTGCGGCGGCTGCAGCAGTTGAGCTCCGAAACTTGGCTGAAGAAGTGACAAAGCTTTCGTACCAAAATGCCAAATTATCCGCTGACCTTGCTGCTGCAAAAGAGATTAGCAGTAAGTCTAATTTTGGTCAGAGTGCTGCCATGTTTGATGTAAAGAGAAATGGAAGCATTGGCGGACGACCTGATGACCTATTGAAAAAACATAAAGATGGAATACTAGTGGAAGAATTGGGACAAGAGCTTGATGCAATGTACCAAAGAGAAGCTTCCTTGGTTTCTGCTTTGTCTGAGAGAGATGAGAAAGAAGCTGAGATGCGCAAAAGGTTTGATGAAGCAAAACAACATGAAGAAGATCTCGAAAATGAGCTTTCAAATATGTGGGTTCTCGTTGCAAATTTACGGAAGTCTGGAAGTCATTTTGCGGAAACCTTATCTGAAGGGGTTTATACTTCAGAAAAATTGCAAACAAGAGGCGGAAATAGATATATTGCCAGTGGTCAGATGACGGAATTACTGAATGGAAATGAGATCCCTGAAAACATGGATGGGACTAGAGCATCTGAAGAATTACAAGAAAAGTACATTAAAGAAAGGCAAAGATGCAAGGAATTGGAGGGTTTAATTTTAAGACTAAAGGTATGCAATGGTACAAATGTCTCCTCTCTTTCAATCCAATCTCTTACATTTGTTTTTTTTTTTCCTGTAACTTCATCCTTTCTAGCGCAAACTTTCTGACCCTTGGTCACCTTTATGTATGTTACTTCCCTCTGATATACATTTATAGACATTTTCCGCCTTTGCCTTAAAGATTGTTTAATAAAAGCTTTTAGCTTTATATAGGTAGAGTCATGATCTCTGATGGGAATTAATTCAGCGCTCTTGCCATCCTCAATTATGGTGGACTCTAGTCCTAATAATTTAATAGTTTTGTTAGTTTCACTGATTAAAACTTTTGTCCCTATACAAATTCCTACTTTCTAAACTAACGTTAGAGTTGTGCTAAGAAATTCGATGCACATGAAAAATCATCTTGTTAAAAAGCTGGAGTTGAAGAAACCAAATTATGAGCTTAAAATGAATTTAAAAGGAACTATGGCCTTAAATAGAATTTAAAAACAACTAGGGATTGTAAAAAAATAAAAAGCGAAAACTAGGGAATTATAGAAGAAAAGATGTCTGCTGACTCCGATTTGTCTCCAGTACGTAAACAACATCTGTTATGTCCCATGATTAACCAACCCTCAAATGCCATATGAGGTAAACTTATAACATCAAATATTAGTGCACAAAATTTCATGTTGCATGGGCTTTGTAGGAAACAAAATCTGTCTTTTTTGACTAGTTATAGAGCTCATGACTGAGCTCAGAGGTAAAAAGGTAGTTGACCACTAGGTAGATGGAATCCTGTTCTTTATTGCTTGATTAGATTAAGTTTCGGTGATCAATTAAACTATTGTTTCAGTTGAGGTAATTGTTTTTAGCATGCATGATGATTCCACTATATGTTCTAAACGTCATGGCGATGCACTCACTTGATGGAACTACTGATGTTTCTCTGTTGAAATTCTTACCACTGAATTTGCACTTTCAGAAGTAATATTAACAGTTCCGTCGTTGCAGGGTGATGACGTTCGGGGCCTGGACATGGCTACACTAGAAGAGCTACAAAACCTCCATGTTGAGGCCATAACCAAAATCTGCCATGCGAAGGTGACATGTAATTCTGTAAATGGCTGGTCTGTTTGTGTGTGTATTGCATACTTGCATGAATTACGTATTTTTACCTTTTATCATTTAGCATAATAACATATATTATGTATACGTGCTTCCAGAAAATTATTGATATTTGCTTTCTTGATTTCTTGTTAGTTGATTGTATGCATTCCTCTCTGTTATCTAGAGTTATATTTAATAATTGAATCTTGTTTTTGTTGCAAGTTCTGTATTGGTTAACCCTCGTATTTGTTGTCGGTTGTCATTAGTTAGTAATCTAAAGTTGGACTGCAAGGCTTTGAAGTAACTACTTGTCGACCTTGGTTATTCTCGCTCATAGGGAGGTTATAGATAGCCTCTCTGGGCCTCGACATATATTTGTTAGTCTGTATAATTGGGTGGATTCGTGTTTCTGTGTAAACCATGAACCTTCTGTAGGAAGAATTAAGTTTACTTTTAAGCTGTGTTCTATACTTTCTTGGAAGTTATTCCCCCTAATTGAGATTATATATTCTAGTTTATAAACATATGATTTCCATATAAAGTATTGTTATCTTTAAGTTCATGAGGTCTGAATTGTTATCAGTTGCGATTCGGTGTTATATCTTAATATCTTATACACTTGCCTTTTCCCTGGTATAGTAAGGTTATTGGTGTTGCTGGTAGGTGTGCTTGATAATGGATCTTTCACTAATATTGGGTGTTTGAAATTGTGCAGTGTTCGAATAATTTTGTATAGCATTCTGGAATGAGGTTTATGA
This sequence comes from Anethum foeniculum, assembly GCA_003724115.2. NCBI lineage: Eukaryota > Viridiplantae > Streptophyta > Magnoliopsida > Apiales > Apiaceae > Anethum > Anethum foeniculum. The sequence continues at coordinate 8,078 of PHNY01202204.1, read as the reverse complement.
AAAGATTTAGGTGAGTCATCGATTATGCTCAGAAACTTTGCAGTTATGTTGTATATTTCTTTTTTACATCAGTATTAATTAGTGGAAGTTATATTTTTAATTTTTATCAAATACGACTAGTCCTTGATAGTATTTTCTATCTGATATTTTTATCATGTTTGATGTTGCCTACCAATAGATGAGTATGAACATTAAATTTCTATACTTCGCCATTCACTCGTCTATGTATGCTCTGCCCTATCGGAGAAGCAATTTCTTATAATAATATGTGTTTCATTACAAAGTTAAATTAAGTATGAATGTTAAATTTTTGTTAATGTATTCATTAATTCCCTAATAATATTAGTGGTTGTTTTGGTACCAGCTGCATGTCATTTGCGAAAACTTAATAAGTTCCTTTGAAAAATTAATTGACAGGTTGACAAATGTTATTGCGGCAAATCGCAATTATGTACAGTTATGCAAAGAAAGAGAAACTAAATTCAAGCACTTCAGAGCCAAACTCCTAATTTTGGTGATGCAAGTATTGGTTTTGTGCAACAAAAAGTGGCATTCACTAGGCCATAGATTTAGCGGCATTGTTGGTACTGAAATGTTGTAACATATTTTATGGTATCCCTCCTGTACAGATTTTATCATGTGAACTTTAGAAAGAACAAAGAGGTTCAGAAACCTGCTGACTAAAGTATATATCTTTCACTTTATATGTTACTCTTGTTCATCTTGGAAGCCCCGGAAATAACCAGAGTAGATAATACTTCTAGCTGCTGAAATTTACAGTTTTGTGGATTGAGATAGCCATCCTACATGTCAAAAATTTGGACCCAAGATGATTCACAGCTACTTTTTTTTTTTTTTTCAAGTTGATTTAATAAATCACTTCAGAAGTTACGTGAATGAGCATTAATCTATTTCACTAAATTTATTATATCTTGGTGTTTTCACAACTTGGTAAGATTAGAATCATTGTTGTAATTATAAGGCTGTAACAAGTAATTATAGTAGAATCCTTCTAGTATTCTTGAAATTGGGTAAGATCGTCTTTTTAAAGAGGTTATTAAGGAGTTCTAATACACTATATCCTAATTTGGGGTCAATTTTTTATTAATTTAAAAAAATTCTCATTTTAGGAAATATTAATTTAGTAAACTTTTGTACTACAGGAAAAGAAACATGGATTCTTCCTTACATTTTGTTTGAAGGTATAATATATATTCAGAAAAATGGATTGTTCCTTATATTTTGTTTGAGGGATAATATATTTTGTTAAAGAGTGGTGAAGGGATCAGCATCAACGTATAAAGAATTGATTTCTCTCTTTATTCGTTTTGAACATGTTTAATCACAATAAGTTCAAATGCGTCAGTTTACAACAGATCCATTTACCTATATTGAATCTCGAATTCTCAAACCTTTGGATACTTTGATGAGGATTTTTTTTTTTCCCCCCTTCTTTTTTTTAAAGTCTCGATCAATTAATTAAATGATCTTTATGAGAATCGTCAACTAATTCATAATTCATTAATATTATGGCACAAGTGAGGTAATGAAACAATATTGTACATTCTTCATCAAATAAATAAAATTATATATTCATATTCGTCTAATTTAGCATAGGCTACAACCTCGCCGAATTTCAAATTCAATAGAATGTTTAGTTTGCAAACCTTGATTTTGGCGTAAAAGATAGTAGAAGAATTATTTTATACCCCGGTCTGCTATCAAAAATGAATGATACACATTTTTAGCACCGGCTCTCTCAAAATCGTGATTCCGATTTCGCCACTACGCATGAAACACTAGTGCACAGCAAATTCCTTTCATAAGAAAGTACTCCCTTCTTTAACTGTCTGTAAGCTTGTATTACATGCGGAGACACTGATTACAGGCTGATATCATTATAAAATTTTACAGACCACCTGAATCTTATTGTCATCTTGTACACTAAATCTCTCGAGGTATCAACAGCATTGGCAAAAAGTTTCAAGTACACTACTACTTAGACTATACACCCTCATGGTCTCACTAATAGTCCTGTAATATACCAGAGTCAACTCCATATGATTGCATAAAATAATCACTTGCTTCATGATCCACACTGTTATAAACATGTTAAATAACTGTGGTGAGGATGGCACTTGTCTAAAAAGAAATTTAAAAAAAATAAAATTAGAGCATGAGAACGGCTCACGACTTGGGAAGCCTTCCGCAATTTGCAGGAGCCCATCCAATACGTTGTTTCTCATTATCAAAGATCACAATTTTATCTTGCAATGAAATGTCTGACAATGACAAGTAAAAATAACAATTAAAACATATAATCATAAATCTGTATGTCCGAATGCAAATAACAGGTTTCAGGTGCATAAATTTGTTCAAGCATGTACCTCCTATTACACTGAAGTCTCCCAGTCCAACTTCAGAGCCATCCATTATACCTAAACACACATTTCCTTGATCCTGAAACAAACATTTTTACGTGTGAAGAATCCATTTTGGTTATTTATTCGTAGTAGCTTGAGAAAACTGGAACAACGCAAGAACATTAAAAAGTTGCTTACTGTGACAATAAGATAAGCTTCAGGTGGCATTTGGAGCTGAGAAGTTTTAGATTTCGTAAAAGTCAGTGCTAATGGCTTGAATAAATCACTGACATCACCAATGGATCTAAACGGTTTGGTGCCTTTCCAGCACACTGGGAGGCTTTTATCATCCTTTGCATCATTCAAACTTTTTCCATTTAATTCCTTCTTTATCTGCAATCATAAAATGAAAGATTAGTTTGTATAAAGTAGATGAAAATGACTTATAAATGTCAAGAAACGAATAAATTTTTCTAGAGAGAAAAATACGAAGCAAGAAAGCTCATCTGGTTCACATCTCACCAAAGAAAGTACAGCTTTATAAGCTTGAGAATTGAAGTAAGTGTATGTACTTCCACTATCAAATACCATGGTAAGACCCTTAACTCCAGTAGCCTTGCCACCAAATTGGAGTTCAGCATTTCCTAAGGAGTAGTGGTTCCTGATTGAAAAATATATAGTATCCAAATATTATGAAAATCGTCTAAGAAAATACCATAGTTAAAAAAATGTGACCTAAATTTTCTTACCCCACAGACTTGCTTGACATTGGTATCCAGCTTACTCCAGAAGGAAGAAGATCCTCTCCTAAAAACAAAAAACCTCCTCCATGGCCACTCAAGCAATGACCAACCACATTTCGTGTTAAACCCAGGTTAAAAATTTGTCCTACAATGCTTGACTTTCCATTCCCGAGGCCGAGGACTCCATCAGTGTAAGGTGGATCCACTGCATCTGCAACTTCTTGATTATAACCACAGCTACATATGTAAAATGACATAAAGACTAAAGATAAGTTTCTGTTCATGAAAATAATCCTCAATATTATATAGAAACTAATCTCCAAATGTAGTCACAAGAAAAAAGGTATGAGGCGCATATTGAATAGCTGTGTCAGTACAAATTGAACAGGTCTGGAACTAAACCATGATAAACAATTCACAAACAGAATAACTTAATTCAAGATAAATGAGAATTCGAATTAACTTATATAGCCAAAACATTGGATGTACATGATTCTTCATGGAAATTTAGATAATGGTTTGAGAGCAAACTACATACCCAAAAGCAAGGCGGGGACGAAGTATACTACCATTAGTAAAAGTCAATGATATTAAATCTTTGACAAGAACACCCATAGATGAACCACGATCAGCATATCTGACTTCATAATCACATTGCTCTTCTGGAATTTCACAAGGAAGGTTTCCAGGCGACTGAAGTGAGGCACATAAGGGATCCTTACATCTAACCAGGTCTTTGTTTGGCTTGTAGGGAGTGTGAGGGGCCTGCACAAAGGAGCAGAGTCCAAAAAATCATAGGCCGTGTAATCAAAGAAAAATGTTTTGCATTAATTAATATATATATAAAAAAATCATTTTTGTAGGCATGACCAAAACTTGGCAATTTTATGAAAAAAACTTGTGACTACAACTCTTCTGGAGTGAATTTGGCTTCCAAATGTACAATATATCATATCTTCAACTGAACTAAGATTCACTATCTTTATAATGTATTGTACATTCGTGATGAAAGAGTACGATTTGAATTACCGGTGTGCATTTTGTACACGGAGCATCACATTGAAGCCAAGTGAGATCACTGCCTGTGTCTATATCAAGGAAGTAATCTTTGGCAGGGTGGCCTATTTTAATAGTCACATGAAAGTACCTAACGTAAAATAGGATTAAGTTAAGAGTTCTATAATAGGCAACACAAAGAACTAATCAAATTTATAGAGAAAAAATAAAGGGACACAGACTGCAAAGGAAAACATCAAACAGACCAATAATGATTTCCACAAAATTTTCTACTTAATGTGAAAACTAAAAAAACAGAGAATTTAATCACAAAACTGTTTGTCTTCGTGGACAGAAACAAATCAGCTAGGTAAGGTTTTTCATACAAAAAGAAATATTTAGATGCAGTGTGGAGTTTTAAACTGTAAAGTCTAATAAGATTTACTTAACACAGAATTTAATTATTTTTTAATAAGAATTGCATTCATGAAACATATAGTAAGAGATAATTGTTTTCAGATGGAAAGTTATAGCAAATTCCACCAAATGAGTTTGTAACATCAACAACTATTTTAATCCTTATATATCTCACTTACAAAGAGGACAAGTAACTTAAATAGTCATGGAGCAACTGAATTCTTATTTTTTCTATTTCAGCAAGGGTCAATTGCAGAAATTTTCCAAGAATTTAACAGATAGAGTACGGAAATGTCAATGTGGCTGCAGGATTCGGGTCAATGCCCCACCACATCGTTATTCAGTACACCATCGGGTAAATCAAAAATGTTTGGAACCTTTAGCATTGCTCTAAATCTCTAACATTTTCCACTCGACTTGACTAGGAAAAATACCTGCTAAAATTTCCAGAGACTACAATTTGCATTCTAATACCAATACAAAATACAAATATTTAAATTAAATAAATGGGGTTCAGGACCAAGCTCCCATAACATGTTAAATAACCGATAGCTCTGAAACCTTACATTATTAGAGGATGCCCCAACATGATCTTATTCTCTTCAACACGGTCAATAATAATTTCCCAAGTACATTAAAATTTAAAAACCCCAAGAAAATAAAATCAGTAGACAAAATTAAACAAACCCCTATTAAGGGGGGAAAAAAAAACTGATACAGCACAACAAAATCGAGAAATACACGAGGACATGAGTGGGTTAAGACATATATCAAAAAGGAAGCCAGTAAAGATAGGAGACATACCCTTTTGGATACACGTTGCCAATAACAGGAAAGATAATAGAAGAGGGATTGTGTTTGTTGGCATAGCGATGAGGCTGATTAGCTGCTGAGATGGGTGGTTCAAGTGTTGTGAGTGTGACTAAAAGGGTGAAGACAAATGTAAGAGGAGACATAATAATAAGCTCTGTACAAGTATTTGCCATTACAAAACTCCTTTCTGGGGTCAACACCCAAGTGTCTCTGTGTAGGAAAGTGAGCAGCAATTCAGTTATACAAGTCTACCTCTTTTTCTGCCAGTCCTTTTTCAATCTGTTGCCAAAAAGTAAATGCTACTAGCTCCCCGACTCTAAATATAGCTTAACATCAATAGTTATATCAAATTTGGTGTTTCGTCCAATTTTTTTAGAAAAATATTATATTTCAACATCATTCTTATATTTCTTAGTTAAAATAATTTCATTTTGTTATGTAAATATTCTATTTTATATTTTAACAACAAAATAACGTATAAGTATAAGAGTAGTGTAAAATATAATATAAATGAGTTAGAGTTTAATTTCAAAATGATGTAATTTTTATACTATTTTAGTATAGAACTTGTACTAAAATAAATAATCTGATACATCGAAAATGCCTACAATAGTATCCACTCCGTCACAACTCTTTTTAACTAAAATAGACCGAATTTTAATTTAAAATTAGAAATTATTTTCACAATTTTAAATAACTAAAAAATACCTTTTAGTGAAGATTACCCGTATTTTTCAATGATACGTGCCTTTAGAAAAAAGTTATTATATATTATTATAAATACAAGTTAAAGTTTAGTCTTTCATCAAGAAAAGTTAAAAGTGAACAATTATTTTAAAACGAAGCGAATAACTTATAATTCGTACATTGATGCAACGGATTCTCTTAATACATTATAATTTTCTATTCATATTATAACATTTTTATGTAATTATTTTTAAATAATCATTTTATTTTAATTAGTATAATTTTAGTCATACAAACTTATGTATTGTTCGATACACGAGTCATTTTTAGTATTTATTTTTTTTCTTTTGATATTTTATGTCTTTTTTTATTTGTTTTTGTTATAAAATTTTTTAATAACAATAATTTTTTAAAATAATTAATTTCTTTAAAATATTTTTTAAAATATGTAGACTCAATAGATGCTTAAATAAAAATATA
>PHNY01202194.1:8632-18642 GCA_003724115.2 Anethum foeniculum | reverse complement strand
ATGATTCGAAAAATAATACATTTTGTAATATTTTATGCAATATTTTAATTGCAGAACGTATAGGGGACTCCAGGACTCCAAAAAAACAGGGGACTCCATAGAACTTTACTCTATATATATAAACAAAATTTCATATAAATCATATCCTCAGTAAACATCTACTATTAAAATAATTATAAAGATGAAGAAGCAAGGGATGGTGGATAGTCCGTTGAGACGCCTGAGGTTGCAGAGCCCATGATGACGAGGAAGTCAAGATAAGGGCATAGCATTTATCAGGGACTCCGGTGAGCCATTCTTGTTCATCTACTTTATAATTGTTTAAATGGTGATTGTTTATTAGGTATATGATTAATATGCTAGGTTGCTTACATATATATAAACATCTGTTATGTTTAATGGTTATGGATTATAGAGTATTAATTAAAACATTTTTTATGTTTTATAAAATATATAAATTATCATTATTATATATCTGTGTGCCTACCCTCTTTAGGGTTTTTCAGATATAATAGAACAATCCACTGTAATTGGTATAATATAAGGGCTTATGTTTTATACTCCATTATTGCATTCAAACTTATTTTTCAAAGGTAGATTCCTTTTGATAATTATGTATGCTTTCAGTAAAGTAGATGCTTCTACTTTAATTCTCCACCATTACTTCTTTTCCAGATGCTTTGTCCTTTGGTATAGTGGTGAGGTAGCATTTGTCACAAGAGGCTTAATACTTTTCTTTTTGAGTTCCTTCTTTATATTTTGACGTAAAGTTGGAAAGAGGTATTCAAGCACATTCTTGTCTACCAACTGTCTTCTAAATGATTGGGCATTTGCGCATTCTTTATTAGTCATTCCTTTATGGGAATATGAAGTAATCAAACAACAGTTTGTGGCAAGATTTACCTTTATCTTGTCCTTTTTATTTATGCTGAACATTTTATTACAAGATGGGAACACCAAATAAAGCAAGTTCTCAAATTATCTTGTCCTCTTTGTTTGCCGCATGTTCTGCAACTTTATGTTATGTAAATCGCGGAACACCAAATAAGTATTTTCAAAAAGGAAAATATTATTTATTTCTCAAACCCTTACATAATACATAGCTTAAAACCCTGTAGGGTTTACTACTCACAATTCATAAATGGACTCTCTAGATTGTAGACAGTGTTTAGGTTGTGTAAAAACCAATGTCCTCAAACTAAAAACTTAACTCTTCTTTTATAGACTAAGGAAGAGGTTCTATTACAAGACCAGCTGTCTTGTAGTAATTCATTAATTCTTAGTGAAAAGATAAGGTTCCTTTCCACTACTTTTATAAAGTAGATGCCATCTGCTTTCCATAAAGTAGATGTGCCTTCTGCTTTTCATAATGTAGATTCTTTCTCCTTTTCATAAAGTAGATTCCTTTACCTTTTCATAAAGTAGATTCTTTCTCCTTTCCATAAAGTAGATTCCTTTACCTTTTCAAAAGGTAAGATGCTCCACTAAAAACGGTGTCCCGGTTTTGCTTTGAGTAGTACCCCTATTTCTAGCTTAAGTACTTTTGTCCTCAACTGAAGTAGTGGGATCCTCCATTATGTCTGTTTCCGTAGCTTTGCTGGAGCTAGCTTCGTCATTATCTTATGTCTTATAGGAATAGATAAGACAATTGAACATATACCCTGACTTTGGCATGATTTTCTTTAATCGGTTGCACAATCTGTCTGAGTGGATGTCATCAATCTTTCCATAAGGAAAAGGTCTCCTGAAGATAAGAATTTTGTTGAGATCTTCATTACTAATCTTCTGATGGAAATGGGAGGTCATTAAATAATTATTAGAGCAGTAATTAACTTTGATGTGTGCCTCTCCGTCAATTGCAAATAGTTTTTCCGCTATTATCATCAATTTTTGAAACACCAATTCTTGCAAATCTTGCTTCTCAACTGAACATGGACTAGCTTGACTCGGACTATAATCTTTTTCCTTAGCTACTACAAGCTGAATTAAGGTAATTGGATGTATAGGCTCGTCCTTTTCATTCGAGGAAATGATGCTACTCTGGAATTTTAGGAAGATATCTTTCCCATTTGCATACCTGGTCCTGTATGTCTTTATAGCCTTCCTGAAATTTTCTGAGAATTTTGAAATTTCTAGAAGATTACTAGATGGATAAACTACAGATTATGATCCGCAATTGAAGGCTTCGTATAATAATTCTGGATGTGAATTAGGGTAGCAGTTGAAGTAACTAATGTTTTTCTTTTCAGTGGTGAAAAGCTTTTCTTCAACGAAGGTCTGCTCTGTTGTTCTCCTTCCCAGCTTGTAGATGTAGTCAAAAGAGGTATACTCATGTTCATATACCAAGTTTTCTTATCCTTCAAGGGTTTGCTGAACTGGAATGTGGCCTAGGATTGTCTTTCTATCATTTGCTTTTGCTAGAACAGATTGATAAGTTGGCTTTATACAATCTGCTGTTCTGATGAGCTCAAGAGGTGGAGGTATTTGAGAAGTTGTAAAAATCTTTCCAGTCGTCTAGGCTTCTATAAGTGATTTATACTTCTTATGTTTTATTCCAGGAACATGCTTTACCATCTGTTCTGCAACTTCCCATGTTGTGTAAATTTCGGGATTGGGACCATTAAAAACAACATAGTAGTTTTTGGGTTTTTGAATTCCCGTTTCCCGTGAGAGGTAGCTGAAGTCTGATCTTCAATCTTTTTCGGGATTTGAATTCCCCCGTTGGGCCCAAGGTTTATATCTGAAGGTCTTATCAACGTTGTGGAGGTCTGTACCTCTGTCTGATTTTTTGGTAAATTCACAACCTTAAACGGATTTGATGAGTCTTTACCAGAAACCGGTTGTTCTGGACTAGCCAATGTTTCTACCACAAGTGGTGAAGGTATAATGATAACCTTTTGTTGTTCGGAGTTGTGAGCTCTTACATATTCGAGATTCATTCGGACAAGTCTTAAATGTTGTTGCTTGATTTCAAGTTCTTGCAACAGAAGTATTTCTTGCATAAGTAAATCCTTTTTCATAATGGGAAGATGGATCTCAAAGAAAGAGATGTTTTTAGACAAAGATGTCTTTGATTCTTTTGAGAGAATCTTATGAAGTATAAAGGTGTTTGTAAATGTTTTATGATTTATTCTTCAGTTCCTTCTGTATTTATAGCTAGAAAAGTGACTTTGAATTCCTGCACAAATAGTAAATAAACAGCATTAGCTTTTTATACTTGCTCTTTCTGGAATTCTCTTGTTAAAAAATCTGCTAAGCAGTTTTTAACTCCTTCGATGTGCTCTACATCAAAGCTGTAGCGAGATAACCATTGCTGTCATCTTACTAATCTTCCTTGCTTATGGTCTCCCTGTAGCTTAATACGAAGAAAATAAGTTAAGTTTCTATTATCAGTTCTAACCAAAAATTTGACCGGGGTTGGATAAATAGAAAATTTGTTAATAACTCTAATGACTTCCAGATATTCTTTTTCATTTGAATGATAATTTTTTCAGCATCTTTAAAGCTTCCTGAGGCATATCTACATATTAATTCTTTATCAGAATTAACTGCTTTCAGAACTCCTCCCCAGTATTCTCCTGAAGCGTCTGTCTCAATGATAAGCTTGTCATCTGGCTCTGGATGATAGAGTTTTTGAAAACTTGGTATATGAAGATGAGTATACCTCTTTTGATTACATCTACAAGCTGGGAATAAGAGCAACAGAGTAGACCTTCGTTGAAGAAAAGTTTTTCACCACTGATAAGAAAAACATTAGTTACTTTAACTACTACCCTAATTTTCATCCAGAATTAGTATACAAAGCCTTCAATTATGGATTATTATCTGTAGCTTATCCATCTAGTAATCTTCTGGAAATTTCAAAATTCTTAGAAAATTTCAGGAAGGCTATAAAGACATAAGGACCAGGTATGCAAATGGGAAAGATATCTTCCTAAAATTCCAAAGTAGCATCATTTCCTGGAATGAAAAGGACGAGCCTATACATCCAATTACCTTAATTCAACCCGGAATAGCTAAGGAAAAAGACTATAGTCCGAGTTAAGCTAGTCCATGTTCAGTTGAGAAGCAAGATTTACAAGAATTGGCTGTTCAAAAATTGATCATAATAGCGGAAAAGCTATTTGCAATTGACGGAGAGGCACATATCAAAGTTAATTACTGCTCCAATAATTGTTTAATGACCTCCCATTTCCATCAAAAGATTAGTACTGAAGATCTCAACAAAATTCTTATCTTCCGGAGACCTTTTCTTTATGGAAAGATTGATGACATCCACTCAGACAGATTGTGCAACCGATTAAAGGAAATCGTGCCAAAGTCAGGGTATATGTTCAATTGTCTTATATGTTCCTACAAGACAGAAGATAATGACGAAACTAGCTCCAGCAAAGCTACGAAAACAGACATAGTGGAGGATCCCACCACTTTAGTTAAGGACAAAAGTACTTAAGCTAGAAACAGGGGTACTACTCAAAGCGAAACCGGGACACCATTTTTGGTGGAACATCTTTTGAAAAGGTAAAGGAATCTACTTTATGGAAAGGAGAAAGAATATACTTTATGAAAAGGTAAATGAATCTACGAGAGAATTCAAATCCCACAAAAGAATGAAGATCAAACTTTAGCACATCTTCACAAATATGAAGGAATAAAATCTTATTATGTTGTGTTTAATGGCCCTAACCCAGGAATTTACACATCATGGAATATCGCAGAGTTAGCATAAAAGGAGTTTTCGGTGTAAAACATAAGAAGTTCAAATCATTTGAAGAAGCCAAGGTCTTTGCAAACATTTTTACCCATGCAGAGTTTAAGGCACCTTTAGGACTAATTTGTTCAGGAGAAGGATTAAAACCAATATTTAAGAGCGCTTTGATAAAATTCAGTGACCGGATGATTAAACTAGGAATCATTCCTAAAGATCAGCAGAAAAGTCCACTGAAAGAAGATACATATAATGTTCTGGATACATATTATTCAGGTTTCGATTTTTTGTACAAAAAAGGAAGAAATATTACAGAAGTAGAGTTTGTTGATAAACACTACTTCATCACTGATAAAAAGAATATCAGTTATTTCAAGTTCTACCCTAACGGTCATCTGGAATTCAGTTGGGGGACTTATCAATATGGATTATTAGCTATGATTTATTCTGCTAATTATTTACCTCAAATATCCAGATTTTCGAAGCAGTTCAGAGAAGCAGTCAAGCCTTTTAAAAAGAATTGTCTCAAAAGCCTAGACAAAGAAATTTATCTCAAATTCATGGGAATAACCATATTTTTAAATCAAAATGACAAACCAGTTCAGCCATATTAATATGTCTAAATTGGAATCATAACAGAAATGATCTAAAATCCATGTTAGCCTGAGAAAGCTACGCTGAAAAAACTGATCTTTAAGAGCTAGCAGAGCAAAAATTATTAATTCTAATTAATAAAATGTTCAGCATAAACAAAGAGGACAAGATAAAGGTAAATCTTGCTACAAAATATTGTATGATTACTTCATATTCCTAGAAAGGAATGGCTAATGAAGAATTCACCAAGGTCTAATCATTTAGAAGACAATTGGAAGATAAGAATGTGTTTGAATACCACTATCCAACTTTATGTCAAAAGATAAAGAAGGAAATGGAAAAGAAAAGCATTAAGCCTCCATATAACAAATGCTACCCCACCACTATACTAGAAGACAAAACATCTGGAAAAGAAGTAATGGTGAAGAATTAAAGTAGAAGCATCTACTTTACAATAAGGCTCTGTACAAAATTGCTTACGTAAGGGCTTACGTTTTTGTACTCCATTATTTCAATCAAACTATTTCAAAAGTAGATTCCTTTTGAAAAGTCCGTATGCTTTCTGTAAAGTAGATGCTTATACTTTAATTCTCCATCATCCTTTTTCCAAGTGCTTTATCTTATGATATAGTGGTAGTGGTAGGGTAGCATTTGTCACAGAGACTTAATGCTTATCTTTTCCAGCTCCTTTATTTTTTGACATAAAGCTGGATAGTGATATCCGAATACATTTTTGTCGACCAATTGTCTTCTAAATGATTGGATCTTGGCGAATTCTTCATTAGTCAATCCCTTGTGAGAATATGAATTAATCAGACAATAATTAGTGGCAAGATTTACCTTTATCTTATCCTCTTTGTTAATGCCGAACAACTTATTAATTAAGATTAATAATTTTTGCTCTGCCAATTCTTGAAGATCAGATTTTTCAAGCGTAACTTTCTTATGCTGACTTGGATTGTAAATCTTTTCTTTTATGACTCCAATTTGAACATATTGATATGGCTGAATTGATTCGTCATTTTCATCCCAAAATATGGTGGTTCCCATGAATTTGAGATATATTTCCTTATCTGAGCTTCTGAGACAATTCTTTTTATAGGCTTTGACTGCTTCTCTGAATTGTTTCGGAAATCTGGAAATTTCAAATAAATTATTAGCAGGATAAAGCATTGCTAATAATCCATATTGATAAGTCTCCCAAATGAATTCTGGATGACCATTAGGGTAGAAGTTGAAATAACTGATATTTCTTTTATCAGTGGTGAAGTAGTGTTCTTCAACAAACTCTACTTCAGTGGTACTTCTCCCTCTCTTGTACAAATAATCAAATTTTGAATAATATGTATCCAGAACATCATCTGTATCTTCTTTCAGCGGGCTTCTCTGCAGAACTTTAGGAATGATTCCTAGTTTGATCTTCTGATCACTTATCTTTACCAAAGCACTCTTGAATGTAGGCTTTAATCCTTCTGCTAAACAGATTAGTTCCAGAGGGGCTTTGAACTCTGCATTAGTAAAAATGTTTGCTGAAACTCTGGCTTCCTCAAACGATTTGAACTTCTTGTGTTTTACTCCGGGAACTCCTTTTACGGCTAGTTCTGCAATATTCCATGATGTGTAAATGCCTGGGTTAGGGCCATTAAACACAACATAGTAGGATTTTATTCCTTGATATCTGTGAAGATGTGCTGAGGTTTGATCTTCAGTCTTTTGTGGGATTTGAATTCCATCGTTAGGCCTTAGATTTAAATCTAAAGGTGTTTCTAACGTTTTTGAGGTTTGTACCTCTGATTGGATTTTTGGTAAATCCACAACCAATAACGGATTTGTTATTTCTTTACCAAGCGCTGTTTGCACTAGAATAGTCTCAGATTTATTCATTGCTGAAGAAGGTTCAGAGATAACCTGTTGTTTTTCAGGAAGAGAGTACTTCCATACATATTCCATTTCTGCTCGGATGATGAGTAGTTCATCCTTTATAAGTTGTATTTTTTTTAGCAATAAGGTTTCCCTTAAGGCTAGTTGTTCAAAACTGTTCTCCATGGAATCTCAAAGAAAGAGATTTAATTTTTAAGGCAAAGAAGCCTTTGTTTCTTTTGGGCGAAACTCTATTTTGTATACTTAGATATGAGTGTAGAATTGTTTGTGATTTTGCACCTCATATCCTTCCGTATTTATATTCGGAAAGCTGCTTTGGGTTTCTGCAAGAGTGATGCATAAACAGTAATTAGTGATGTGATGTTTTATACCTGTCTCTTCTGGAATTCTTTTGTTAAAAAATCTGTTAGGCAATTTTTAACCCCTTCAATGTGCTGTACATCAAAGCTATAACGACATAGCCATTGTTGCCATCTGACTAGCCTTCCTTTCTTATTATCTCCCTGTAGCTTAATACGAAGAAAATAAGTGAAGTTTCTATTATATTATCAGTTCTAACCAGAAATTTAACTGGAGTTAGATAAATAGAAAATTTATTAATTACTCTAATGACTGCCAAGTATTCTTTTTCATTGGAATGGTAATTCTTTTCGGCGTCTTTAAAGCTTCCTGAAGCATATCTGCAAATTAATTCTTTATCTGAATTAATAGCTTTGAGCACTCCTCCCCAATATTCTCATGAGGCATCTGTCTCAATGATAAGCATATCTTCCTGTTCTGGATGATAGAGTTTTGGAAAACTTTTTAGATTTTTCTTCACTTTGTTGATATAGCTAGTGTCTGAATCTTTCCATTCCCATGGGATGTCCTTCTTGAGCTTAGCCTGCAAAGGAGCACGTTTAGCTGCAAGTTTGGGAATATAGTCAGAAGCATAAGTTAATATTCCTAAAAACCTTTATAATTGTTTTTTGTCTTCGAGTTTATCCGGGAATTTATGAATATGTTCCAGGATGTGTATTTGAGGACAATGAGTTCCTTGATCAATTTCTAATCCTAAGAAATTAATCTTTGTTTTGAAGATTTTAGCTTTCTTTCTGGACAAAATAATTCCAAGGGTTTGGCATTTCTTTAAAACTGATGCTAAGTGCCTGAGATGATCCTGCTCATTATCACTAAAGATAAGAATGTCGTCAACATATACACAACAAAATTTTTCAAAAGACTTGAATGCGTTTTGCATATGTCTCTAAAATATAAATGGTGTTTGTTTAAACCCAAATGGTACTACTATCCACTGATAATGTCCTTGAGGACAGGTAAATGCGGTTAATAATTGCGATTCTTCATCTAGCAATACCTGCCAAAATCCAGATTTACTGTCTAATGAACTAAACATTTTCTTACCTCTAATAAGGGTGAGTAATTCATCCTTATTTGGAAGGTTATGGTTGTCTCCTATGGTGGCTTCATTGATAGCTTTATAGTTGACCACCATTCTCTTTTTACCTCTTCTTCTTTTAGCTTCATTTTCTACTAAAAATGTTGGAGACATATGAGGTGATTTACTGGGTATAATAATTTTCATATCCAGTAGCTCTTGAATTTGTTTTCCAAATTCTTTTCGATCCTGCGGATTGTATCTCATAGGTTTTACCTTGATTATTATTTTGGGATCTCTGAGCTTGATGCTTGCCTTCATTTAATGCTTAGTCTTTTTGGGATCTAAGGGATTTTCTTAGCACACTGAATCTAATAATCTTTCAATTACTGATTTCTTTTCTAGGTCAAGAACTAAATTTTGGAATATGTAGTTTAATTCTTTAAATCTTCTAATGTTATCCTTCCCCCGTTCTAAAAGTTGAATTTTATTTGGGCTAATGTTGATAGCCGATGGTTTTTGAATCCTAGAATTCTTTTTCATAGATTCAAGAAAATCTCTAATTCCAACCATTCGAGCCATGGTTACCTTTTTGATATATACTTCTTCTCCTACAAGGGTTAGTATTATCATTTTTGTAAATTGGGTGAAAGGACCATATAATTGACAAAAATTATTGCCTAAGATAAGATAAATACCTGATTCTTGTTGATAAATTGTAGGAATATGAAATATTTCTCCTGCAATTAATACGTCAAGGTTTTTACTTACCTTGTCAATAGAAATGGTGTTTCCATCCGCTATTTTTACCTCTATAGGCCTTTCTGCGTTAACCCAATGTTCTTCTAGGATAACATATTTGCTTGTTATGCATAAGCTCGCACCTGTATCTACATAACAATGTAATTCAATCTTTTTATATCCTGTAAATTTTATTTTTCCTTAGATATAAATAGAGTTTGGGTTAGTGATGTTTGGCATCACCAATTCTTCTGTTTCTTCAATATGATTCTGATGAAGTGAATTCATTAGTTTCTGAATCATCTGGTCCTGGATCTAATTCTTCTTCTAGGATGTATACTTCCTGCATATCTTCATATGGTTCTTCTATTGGAATAAATCCTAAAGTATAAACTTTTTCAAGCATTCAAACTTTACCTTCGTGCTTTTTCCTATTAGGGCATTCGTTTGCATAATGTCCTTCTTCATTGCAAATCCAACATCTGCAGTTCTTCTTGCCCTTTGGGCAGAACTTTTGTTTTTCGTTAGCAAATTTCTTAATAGATTTTTTTGTTAACGTACTTACCTGGTTTAAAGGGCTTCTTTTTCTTAACAAACTTATATTTTTTTGTATATTTTTTATACGAATTCCTTTTGGACATTTTTCTGGTCGTCCTATATCCATATTCTAATGGTTGATCAACTATCTTTTGCTAAAAGTTTTAAGTT
>PHNY01202183.1:5840-20611 GCA_003724115.2 Anethum foeniculum | reverse complement strand
TATATATATATATATAATTGATCCATTAAAACGATGATTTTGTAACGTTATCTAATACTAACCTTCTTGGTATGCATGTGGATATAAAGAAAGCATCTGAGTTGGGAAGTAATTGTCAACTGATGTGTACATATGTTTTTTCTACAACAAGTTAGATTTTGAAATATAAGGAAACAGGCTTTTAGTTCTGTCTAAGTGTCTTTTTTAGCAGGATAACCATTTAGAGAGACTTTTAATTCTGTAAGTGTCTTTTTAAGTGGGCTAACCATTTAAAGGAACTAACTCGCATCTTTTACCCTGCTACTTTGCAATGAGCTATACGATAACAAATCTTATCTGTGCCACTTAAGAAGTTAGATATGGTTCTCTCTTCTATGTATAATTTACAAACTTCCAAACTGTCACCAGTGACAAATATGTAAAGAGAAATTGTGCAGGCTTGGTAACTTTCTCTTTTTATCCAAAAAACACTTTAAAAGTGAATCTTATGAAGAAACTCACTTTTGAAGATTTGTTATTTATTTAGACAGAATTTACTTGTTGCTACACGACAATCACTTGTTGGCAAGTGCTTTACAAATTTGTACATGTATTGGTAGTACTATACTGCCACTTATTTAGTTAGTTATTTATTTAGTTTTCACACATCCGGTCCCAAAATATCCATGTAGCCCAGTGGGGCCTAAACGCCTAGTACATTCCTGACGTAGATATACTGCTATTATAAATAGTCACCTTGTGCAGTAAATGCCTTTGTATTCAATGACTTTTGGTCTTGCTGTTTACCGTCGTCCGTCGGTAATGAAGTGTAGATTAGTTGTTCGTATCTGGTAACCGTCTTTATATGTATAAGAAAATACATGTTATGGTATCATATATATGTTTTTGATTTTCTGTTTTCTCTCTTAACTCCTAAAGATTTGTCAAATATATCAAGTTACACACTTCTATTTTTTTTTTTCTTGTGGTAATATTTCAGGAGCCAAATTACAAGGCTAAACAGTCTCAACGGAATTTCAAGCGCAAGGAAATAGAGTCAGACGAGGAATCCCCTAAAAGAAAACCTGCAGCACATCGTCGCATGGCGGTTGTGTACGATAGTGACGAGGAATGAGAAATCCTTCATGGAAGTATAGTAAGGTTGCATCTCTTTAATCCCTAAATGAAAATAAATCCATTCGTGAAAACTTTTACTTGTAAGGTTTTGCCTCGTGTGCGACAAGAATATTATTGAGAAGTCAAACTTAGTATCCTTTACATTTTGAATAGTCTAATCACCATGTGTGGAGGCTGAGTAATAATGTTGTAATTGTATTCATCAACGTCTCAATCTAACGTGATACTGAATATCATGTTTGAACATCACCCTGCAGCTTGACATCAGGCAAAAGCTACATATTGCATTACAATATTTTATATGCATATAAAAGGAACTGCCTTGGCTTTGGGTATATAGCATCGAAGTAGTTTAGATACATATGGGGACCGTTCCGTAGAATACTTTGGAGAAAAGAAACCGCAAATTGTATAACATTGTTGGTTTGATTCATGTGATATTTTTTTAAAGTATAAGCAGTAAGTATTAAATATGGTCTAAAATAGTTAGTATAAGAAGTCCTATTCTGTAAATGATCGGGAGCATGTCTTGATTACCTGATAGTCTAGTTGATGCAGGACAGCCCATTAAGAAGCCCGAAGAAACTATTTCGGGTATAATATTCTAGGCTTCGGAAGCCCATTAGTTAGAGTATTCTAGAATTGCTTAATTATATATATAATGATCTATGAAATTAGGAACAATTATCTTTTTAGAGATCCATTTATGTTAGGAAATAGTGTTTAGGATTTACATAAATATTGAATCATTATTGTAATCAAATCAGAGTATTTTGTGATATTGAAAAGCTGTGTTTTTATTCTCTTACGTGAGAATTGTTCTTGGGAAGTTATCCCAAAACCCTACTGTTAACCCTGGCTCCCATCACTAGTGGTATGGTCTATCTCTATTCTATAAGAGGTCATGGGTTCAAATCCTTATGCAAGTATGCAGGGGGGGTCTTTTACGGGAACAGCCTCTTTACTCTCGTGAGTGAAGGTAAGACTGTGTACATACCCTCCCCAGTACCTGCTTTACGAGCGGGATATAGTGGGTACCTTGCTTTCCTTTATTCTTTCACCCCAGCTCGACGCGGATGAAACTTGTTAACAAGCTGAAAATTGGAAGTTCTTAAATCTGCATATACTATATTTTCTTTCAAGTTATTGTTCACATTAATTATACATGCATGCAACGTGCGACTGATATATAAATATGCTATTTAAAAACTTGATTTGTGTGATTACACATTTCAAATTAAAATACTTTCTTTGTATTTCGATATTGTGAACAAGCTACTCGTCTCTTCTAGGAATTACTTCTAAACATCACAGTCTCTAAAATGTGTTAAGAAGTGAATAGTGTCATCCATATCAGATACTTAGTTTGTGGTCAAATAGTTTACTTTTAGAATTTGAATGAGTAAAATGGGTGTGATATGCATAGCTTGGCAACTTATTAAATGTTACTGGATTGGAACCCTTGAAGGTTATCTGCTGGGCTATGCCTAGCAGAGTCAGATGTTATATATTAGTAGCTACATATATATTACTTACTTTCTGAAGTCTGTACATAGGGAGTGTGGCACGAGAAGTAAGATGCTTGATAGGTGTGCATTTTGTTATTATTAAGAAGTGCGGGGGAAGGTTCATAGCTTAGAATTTGTGAATCATGCTTGGTAATTTAGAGGGCGCTGCCTGCATGACTGTATTTATTTCTTGTTCATGCTTTGATTGAAAATTTGAATATTTGGGGTCAAAGGGATTATTGAGCTAGAAGTTGCAAGAACGAATCATCAATTTATTATTCAATTAAAACAGTATAGGATAGCTGTTTTTTATTGTTGCTTGTACAATTGGCATACATTATATTCACAATGGCAAATTGAATTTTGCAGGTAATGCTCCCTCTTCCTTTGATTGATGAGAAATGCACAAACTTAGAGATACAACTTGGAAGCATATACAGATAATAAACATTTATTCATCTTTTATATCTTTATGGTTCTGTTCCAGACAAAATGTAGAATTAGCGGGGCAAAAGTTTCATAGTTCAGTTATAGTCCAGAATTGTTTCCTTTTTGTTGTAATTGCGACGGTTTTGCTTATAAGAAGAGTTACCTTATGGAATTGTAAGGATATTTGAATTTGGTTCTTACATTTGATAGATTTTAAAGTGAATTTGATTTGATTATAAACTAAAGGGCAACTCAAGGATATGGATTAAACTTGGCATTTTCATATGTTGTCAAATATTAATTTGTATCATGAATGATGAAACTATGAGGTCAGAGATGTACGCCTCACAAAATTTGCAGATACAACTGAGATAATGGCAAAAATTGCTGGTGCAAGTGCAAGATAGATTCAAGAATACATTTGTTATGTGCATTAAACTATTTGAACTATATGCCATGTTTTCGGAAGTAATTTCTTTCCTCCGTAACGTTATTACTTGTTGCGTATCCCCGGTGGAATCGACAAGAATAGTACGGTCTATCATGAATCTGGGTGCCGTTGATGTCACGCAATGCTTGCATCCGGGAGTCAAAATTTTAGGACTGGCACAATTTTATCTAGCGAGTGCCCAGCGATTCTAGCCGTGGCAGAAATCTGTATGTCCCTCTTATCATCCATTATTTTATTTTTCTGAGGTTTTCTTGTCATCTATTAAATTTAGTGCTCAACATGAGGGCTTTAATAGTAGTTGGAACTTTGGTTCGAGCACTGATACTATGATTGAGAGCTTTTGTATTCTTTTTAAAGTTGATTGTTTTAGTTGTACTATAAATTTAATCAAATCATGCAACACTTGGCTGGCTGGTATCACAAAGTAATGAAAATGATATATAGTCATGTAAAGGTGGTCTGTGACAAGTGCATAAAAATACTTGGTTAACAATTCATTGCCACTGTTTGAATTTACATCATTTGCATTTTGGTTTAATAATTTGGTCAATGTTATTTCTGTTAATCAACTGAGGATTCAGTTTCAAACTCAGTTACTTCTGATATTCGAAAATAATATAAGATCCAGTTTCAAACTCTGGTGGTACTTATATGCGAAAAGAATACAAAATTTAAATAAAATTAAACAGTGAACACAATTCAGGAAAATAATCTCTTTTTTTTTTTTTTGCTAGAAAAGGTTTTTAGTGATGGAACATAATTAATGTGAGTCAGGTAAAATGCTATAATCCAATTAACCTAACCTATCATTTGCAGATGGTTTTGCTTTAAGCCATATGATTCCTGTCTGTAGTTGGACTGACCAATAACCATTACCATAAATCTTTCACTATAAGGTGGATTAGCAACACTTGTTTCCAACCAATGACTAATTGCCACATCCCTAATTATGTCTATTATTCTTTCTAAATTATTTCATAACCTCTGAAAAACATGAGTGGTGGGGGCTTGGGCCCAAAGGAGGTCTATGGTGATGGCACTGGACTGGAGACACAAATATTCATGATATGTTTCTGAACCATACAACCCCCCTTTAATTTGTCTGTATCATTTTTTCTAATATAAAAGGATTCCATGCATTTAATGGTAATTTTATCTTCTGTACAGAGACACCACTCCAGTATGGGACATGTTAGTTTGTTCTTGTTCCCTCTTTTTATTTTTCTGTACCACTATGTTAGAAGCATTGGACTCTGCAGTATTTCAAATTCTCTATGCAAATAATGTACTGCAAAATGCTATAAAGAGAACAATACATAAGTATTCCATTTGGAAGTTTTTGCACACTAGATCTTTATGAGATCTCTGAATAGTGTTTTTTTATATAGAGAATCTTGGAAGTATTGCTTTGGAGTATTTTCAATGTTACACTTTGAAGCATATGTAGTTATTCCCCTTGGGGAAGGGTCAGAGGAAGGGTCTTGTATCTAAAGGGGAAAGGGCAAAAATTCTATTCATAGGACACCTTATTATACATAAAAAGAGAGGATAGTAGTGATTTACCACAAATTATCTCAAACCACCAATTTTACAATCTTCCAAAGTTTGTTAGAAGAATATAATCATGATTTACTAAATAACAAATAAGATTTATCATATATTTCAAGCATAATAAATAGGGTCCAGGTCCCCGACAAACGTATGTTGTAGCATACAGTACTGTGCTTAATAAGCGCAATATGATTAAACAATCATTTGGTATGTGAATACAAGTCAATATATGTAATATACATGTAGGGGAAGAGGAGCCACAGATTAGTATAATTGATAGTGGGTTGAGCTGATAGTTTGCTCAATGCCACATGAAAGTGAAGTCGTAAAGTATGATGAGCATGAATACTAAACAAAGAATGAGCCACCTGTAGGAAGTGAGAATAAAGACACAAGTGGTATGCTTTCTCATACTTTTCCTTCTCTTTGATGATAAGCAATAGAAATATGGAAAGTGGTGTTTTATTCGCAGCAATTCATGCAATCCAGCACAAGTTTAGCTTGTAAAAAAACTAGTGGTTTAGTGGAAGCATTTTAACATGGAGTCGAGCGCTCGGTCTAATTATACTTCTTGCAAAAAAGTACTTGTGTGATCTTATCCTATCTTTGAAACTTCAAGTTCACCATTTCATCTGTGCATGCTTTTTTTAGCCAAAAACCTATAAACAAGTACTGAAAAAGAAATATTAGTGGGTGAGTGTTAATTAAGCCACAAGCAACCACAAACTGTTCTTGAATTATATGGATATATGAGGTGGAGTCACTAATAGATGGTTTTAGAGGATGAACCCCAAGCACTTGCCAAGTTAATTCCATCAGTGCACCCCCCATAACTTTGTGTTTGCTGGCTACATATATAATTATAGCCGCCCTCTGCATTTAAGCCTTAAGATAAAGAGATAAGCTTCTGATATCACCTTAATTTATATCTAATATTGCTTTTGGGTGCGACACGTGTTCATTAATTACTAAGTTATGTACTAATCATGGAACTTTCCATCCATTCCACAGTGGGCGTACATTTTTTTTACCCAAGTTGCACTCTTTAGAGCCAGACTGAACTGTCAGTCCAAACTCCAAATCACTAGTTTAGCTTAGCTTATGGAACAATAGAGAAAATGACTCAACTAGTCCACTACTCGTGTTGAGTTCTTTCAGTTTTATGAGTGATTTATCAATTTTCTCTACTTCATTAGTGGAGCAAGTTGTTGCATTTCTGTGACATGTCGTAACTCATGACACGAGTAATTTTCCGTTAAGAAAACTGACTATCACCTGTGTAAAATCTAAAATGTCCCTCTGAAAGACTTAAAATTTTAAAAAAATTCGAAGTGTTTTCATATTCTTTTGGTTATGCTTGATTTTGGAAAGGATCACAATCTTGTAAACCATGTGCTTGTCTACTTGAAAGAATAATAATGATCTTGTTTTATCAACTCTATTCTCACACTTGATTATATTCACCAGAACATCAAAGTCAATAGTGTCAAAACTCAAAAAGACACATATATATGCCCCAATGTATCTTAAAAGTTATGCAGTAAAGATGGGGTCTTAAGAATTCCTGTCCTTGTCTATATGGAGGAGAATTTGGTAATTCTATTGATGCTTGATTGCCAGATGGATAACAGTCAAATGCTGGAAAAACAGTTAAAAATGGAGTGAGACAGTGAGTTGTGGATGAGAAATAAGTGATTATCAAGACCACACACACACACAAATGTACTTGCACTCACCAATATTAACCAACTTTCATATGCTGATATGCACTTCCAAAAAGTGGAAGTTACAGTAACAGGAACTTGTAAGTATGTGTATATTCACATATATAAATATTTGTTTGCCCTGCAACTTGTTGCTGATGAATTTTTTATTGTAAACTTCTATTACCAAAAAATGAAAGAATAAAATGCCAGAGAAAACAAACAAAAGCCCTTCAATGAGTAGTGAATCTTCAGAAACTCCAACCAAACCAATGAGATCTTTGCTAAGAAGGGTCTTCAAAACAGTTCCTGGGCTCCCAAATTCTTGGGGAAATAATAATAGTATTCAATCTCCTCGAAACAGAACTACTTTCCAGAGAGATGTTGAACAAGAAGATCTTCAATGTGCTGGAGCTCATTGTTTATCTTCATACTATAGTGTTTTTGTTGCTCGGCTCGCCATGATGGTATGTGATTTTATTATCAATCACAATTGCGTTTTGTTTGATGTTCATGTTTAAAAGTGAGGAAATTAAATGATGATATGTGTTAATGATATATTTTTTCATCAGTGAAGTATAGATCAGGGATGAAGAGTTTAACTTATGTCTGGGGATATGTGTTTATAATGCATCGATGATATCTTAAGTTTTCTATCCCGTAAAATGATGTCAAATAAAAGATACATGAACTTTGGTATTCTACATATATAAGAATAGGCTTGTTTATGGCATTCTGCAGGTCATGCTAGCAATTCTGATAGGGCTATTAACCTTATTGACTTGGCATTTCACAAGGGTCTACACGAAGAAATCATTAGATACTTTAGCATATGGCCTTCGCTACGAGCTCTTACAACGTCCCATTTTGCGAATGTGGAACATCTTTAATACTACTATTGAGATCACAACAGCACATGTTAAGATGTCAGAGTTTGTGATGAAAAAATACAGCAATCCGGTTGATCAAGCACAGCAAGTTGAGGTTAATTTTTTATACCTATTGAGCATTTATAAGTGTGTGATGTATGTTTATTTTCAGAAATTGCTTGTAGAATATTTTCTAATCAATATGTAGGCTTTTGACTCCCAGCTATATCAAGTAATGAGGGACATGACTTGGGCACTGTTTGCAAGCCACAAAGCTCTCAATTCCATCACCATAAATTACAGAAATGGTTTTGTACAGGCTTTTCATAGAGATCATAAAAGTAACAATACATTCTACATATACTCTGATCTAGTCAACTATTCAATCAGTGGCACCTATAATATGAACATGCTTTCGTCTCGTCAAGGCTGGAATGATCAATCTGTGCATAACAATATCTCAGCAATCTGGTACCGGGAACCATTAGATCCTATAACAGGTGAAAAAATAGGAAAATCAAGGGCAATCCTGCCAGATGATTTGATATATATTGCAGGGATTTCACAAGTACCCGATGGTGCAGCTTCGTGGCATGTAGCAGTAAGCAAATACAGTGAGTCACCATTGCTTTCTGCAGCATTACCAGTTTTAGACTCATCAAAGGAATGCATAGTGGCTGTTGTGGGTGTTACAACAGCACTGTATAGTGTTGGTCAGTTGATGAAGGAACTTGTTGAATTTCACACTGGACACATTTATCTGACCTCACAAGAGGGATGGTTACTGGCTACTTCCACAAATACTCCTCTTTTGATGAATACTACAACAGGGCCAAAACTTATGATGGCTGCAGATTCTGAAGACCATGTGATACGCTCTGGAGCTGATTTGTTACAGAAAAAGGATGGCAACTTGACTTCCACAAATCATGAGGTTCACATAGAAAATGTTAGGCTTGGGCACCAGCTTTATTACATTGACACATTTTTTCTCAACTTAAAGAGGCTTCCAATGGTAAGTTTCTATATTACACCCCTAGCCTATGCATTAATAAACTCATGTCCTAGAGTTTCAAGAATGTTGGTTATATGTGTAGAAGACCACATAGATACGAATGATCAGAATCGTTGCATCATATCTAATGTTTAACTTCTGTTGATTACCATATAAATATGCTTTGTTTATTGACGACCTAGAATCAAATGAGAACGGTTTCTTGGCATTATATTGATCTAATGCTTAAATTTTGTTGTTTACCATTAATTATATTATATTAATTGCTCCTGATAACATATGTTGAATTCTCGGATTGTCACAGGTGGGAGTTATCATCATTCCAAGGAAATACATAATGGGAAAGGTTGATGAGAGAGCAATTAAAACATTGATAATACTAATATCCGCTTCTCTGTGTATACTTGTTATTGGTTGTGTTTGCATTTTCATATTGACAAACGGAGTCTCAAAGGAAATGAAACTAAGAGCAGAACTGATAAGCCATTTGGATGCAAGACGCAAGGCAGAGGCCTCCAGCAACTACAAAAGTCAGTTTCTAGCAAACATGAGGTGAGTGTTTTTTGGACAAGACGTGAGGTGAGTGTTAATAACTCTGAAGTTGAAACCTGCAGAATTAGTGGTCAAGTATATGAATCAGATTTGACATGTACTTAATCTAATCAAGCTGTGAATCAACACTCTGAAATAAAAGTATCTTGAAAACCAAGAAAACAGATAGAGACATCGATGTTAATTAAAATTGTGATTGCTGTAAATTAACTAAAGATTTGGATAGATTCTGTACTTGCAGTTGGTAGGTGCGATGAGATAGCTAAAGTGGTATAAAGGGTTCGATTCTCGCTCATCCCGAGATTTGTTAGAACAGATACTCATTTGTAAGGCATATAAGCCTAATTATTCAAAAGAATAATACTGTTACTTAGAATTCTATTAGTTCTCGAAGTGTCTCACTACCGTTTGGCAGTTGCATTCTTTTCAATTAATTTTTTTTGGGTGCAACAGTCATGAACTTCGAACACCTATGGCTGCAGTAATTGGGTTGCTGGACATTCTTATGTGTGACGATTGTCTCACAAGCGAGCAATATTCAACGATTACCCAGATCCGAAGATGTTCGACAGCACTACTAAGGCTTCTTAACAACATTTTGGATCTCAGTAAGGTGCCAAATATGAACAAATGATTGTTTTTCTTGTGATATAGTATTGCTAGAATATATAACTATTAGCAGTTCGCGTCCCTGGATTTCAGATAATTATCAATTGTGTAACCTATTTTCATGGTCGGTCGATTGCATACTCTACTTTCGCAACACATTTTTGACATCCCTTTGGCTTTTTTCATCCAAACTATCTATTAATGTTTAAAGAGGGTAATTTGGAACATTTATATATTTGTCATCGAATAACAATTTTAAGCTTTTATTCTTCAAGGAATATTAATTTCATATTTTCCAATGAAAATTTCATACAGGTGGAATCTGGAAAGCTGGTTCTAGAAGTAGCTGAGTTTGACTTGGGGAGAGAACTTGAAGGACTTGTTGATATGTTTTCAGTCCAGTGCATCAACCACAACGTTGAGACTGTTTTAGATCTTTCTGGTATGACCTAAATCCCTGATATAAACTTGCATCGTCGTTCTGTTATAATATAGTTATAACTTTATCGTGAATGTTGTTGTTCATTACATTCCTTATGCAGATGATATGCCAAGATTAGTTCAAGGTGACTCTGGCAGAGTAGTACAGATCTTTGCCAACCTCATCAGCAATTCTATCAAGTTCACAACAAGTAAGTCACTTTTCTATTTCCAGAGTTCTTTAATATCTTTATTTATTTTTTGCTTATTGTTATTCAATCTTATTATGCTTGAACAGAGCTAATAGGTCATCACTAGATTTAAGGATTGCAATCCATAATCTCTTATAAACACTGCACATCACAAAATAGTGTTCACGTTAATAGTGCCCTTAAATTAGGTTTCTTGTGTCCGTAGGAAATCATTCAGAAAACATCTAACCTTTCAAACCCCCTTTATTGAGATCATGAGATAGCACTAGTCATTTAAAAGCACAAGCAGACAATTCAAAATGATCATTATATGCATATTCATGTTTTCTTATGGCACACAGCGGGCTACATTGTTCTGCGAGGATGGTGTGAGAATACAAATACCTTAAGTAGTACAAGGAAGTGTTCCCTTAATCGAAAGGATCCCAGATCTACACCTGCAACAAAGTTTAAGCTGCAAAGAAGCCATGATAAAAGATTCTGCAGGAAAGACAACAAAGTGATTCTTTATTTTGAAGTTGAGGACACTGGCTGCGGTACAAATATAGCTTTCTTTAATACTACAGAATAACTTCATGACAAGTATTCGGCTTCTTTAATTTATGTAGCCTCTTGTTTTTTTAGGAATCGATCCACGAAAATGGGACTCAGTATTTGAAAGCTTTGAGCAAGCTGACCCCTCAACAACTCGACTGTAAGCTATCTATGTGAACTCAACAACCTTATTCTGTGAACTATGCAGTAAGAGTTAAGCTGTTTCATGTTTATGTTGGATGCTAAGATTCCCAAGTTATACTGAAATTAATTTGTACTTTTCAGACATGGTGGGACTGGACTTGGTTTATGCATTGTGCGAACTTTGGTGAGCAAAAAAATACAACTTGTGGAATAAAAAAATACTTAAAAAAGACATTTTATTTTATATCAGTATAACCAATGTACCAACTCCCTATGCTTACAGGTGAATCAGATGGGTGGAGAAATCAGGGTCATTAAGAAAGATGGGCCAGGGACTCTCATGCAACTATATTTGCTTCTCAGCGCTCCTGTAGATGAGACAAGAGGGTACAATAGTTTAACCTTTGCACAGCATAACCTGACGGCAAGTGTAACTTCTAATCTACCTGTGATCTATTTGATATATGCTAGAGATTATAATGATATTGAAAGTTTAAATGCAGATATTGCTTGCACTTGGCGGAAAAATGGGTCGATTGATTATGTCCAGGTGGCTACAAAGATATGGAATGCACACCTATGAAGCTTCTGAATGGAATGAACTAACACAAAGACTTCAAGAACTCTTTCAGGGTGGAACTTATGCAAAAAATTCACCAAATAGATTCTCAAGAGCTGAAGAACCGAATACAGAAGACAAGAGGATATCAATATTCATCATAGTGATCGATATAAGGCTACTTGACTTGAGCACAGATATATGGAAGGAACAACTAATTTACTTGGATAGATATTCTGGGAAAGCCAAGTTTGCATGGATACTGAATCATGACACCTCCAACAACATTAAGATGGAACTTCGTAGAAAAGGCCATCTACTGATGGTTAATCGACCACTTTACAAAGCAAAGATGATTCAAATAATGGAATCTGCCATAAGAGAGTCTGATCTTGAATTGCAAAAGGATATGAATTCTTCAAGACACATAGTTGGTGATGAGATGCGTGAATGTCTTGAAATGAATCAAATTCATTCTGATAATAGCAGCTCTAGTGAGTCTGAAAAGATGGAATTGAGAAACCCAAGTTTGACTGGGTTGCAATTAGGAGAAAACCAACAAAAACATGCCAGCAAGCCCTGTTTGTCACGATACGAGGCAGTTAATAATTGCTTTGTTGAGTTAACTGAAGTTCACGCAGAAGAAAATGAGTTGAGAAGAAATGAACAAAACGTGAGCAGAACATGTTCTGACAATCCAAGCGATGGTATGTACACAACGAGGAGTACAGATGAGCATAAATCCCTTCAAGGTGTACGAATACTTCTGGCAGAAGATACACCGCTACTCCAGAAAGTTGCAACCATAATGCTTGAAAAATTAGGCGCAACAGTTGTAGTTGTTGGAGATGGACAGCAAGCAGTGGACGCTCTAAAAATCGTGCCTAGTCCAGATGAGTATCCCCAGGCATCTTCTAGAGAAGATGGGATCAATAACGTTCAAGCAAAAGGATGTGACGACCACTCAGCATATGATTTGATTCTTATGGATTGTCAGGTAAAATGCAATCACTTGGTTTTATTGGTTACTTTTAAGGATCAAGATCATTTCATTCTTTCAAAGATCAAAACAATGTTTTCTTACAAACGAATTTTGTTATAATGACAAAGCAGATGCCAAAGATGGATGGTTATGAAGCAACAAAAGCGATACGAAGATCAGAGTTAGGGACTAGTTCACACATTCCAATTGTTGCGCTAACAGCCCACGCAATGTCATCCGATGAAGCTAAATGCTTGGAAGTTGGTATGGATGCTTATCTAACAAAGCCTATTGATCGTAAATTAATGGTTTCCACCATTCTGTCAATGATAAGATGAAATACTTGATTCTTACTCTGAGGACAGTGTAAATTAGTTAGGTTGACAAGTTATCTACAGTTTCACTAGTAAATACTTGTAACAGTAAGCATTTTAAGTATAAAAGCAATACAACAAGTTATATTCAGTTTTCTGGGCATATATGATGTAGGATTTTTTAGTAATATGTATGGAGAGTTGCAATGATATGAATCGGAACATGAAACATGCAAACACGCGGGGACTCATTTGTACACAAAATGAAAGAGAATGTATTTGAGAATATGGAGTTTATTTAAATAACAATATTTGATAAGTGGTTGTACAGTCGTGCTCTACTTCTACTTTCCTAGTATTAGGATAGAATACATGTATGTTGGACTTGTTGGCTTGTTGATGTCATAATCAACTTAAAAAATAAAAGTAACATTCAAAAATATCAAATTACAACTCTTTAAAAATAATATTTGTATTTTTCTAATTATTTTTAATTCCCCCCACTTAATTGGCCAAAGATCGCTTAAGCGGTCAAAATCTGCTTAAATCCGCTTAAACCCACTTAAACTTCACTAAATGCTTAAATATCCGATTTTACACTAATTCAAGTGTTTATAACTCCAATTCCGCTTAAGCCCCCGCTTAAGCGTCCGCTTAATGCGCTTTTTACAACACTGTCTCTGAGACTCTGACCCTTAAACTCGTAAATTCTATCATAATAATAATAAATTATTCTCAATATAATGAAGATAATATTTACAGGGATAATCTCAATAATATCATTTTACAATTAACTTTTATCGTTGGTACAATTATTTTATTTGTTTTTTTTTATGGTAACCTTGTACATTTTGATTTTTTCACGTATAATAAGTTAAGTTAAATGTAATAATATTGAGTTTGAACTAGAAAATAAATTGCATACTTGAAATCTTTAAAAAAAAAACATGAAATAGACATTTGAATCATTTATAAAGAGTTGAAATTAGTGAGATATATTTAAACTCTATAACCAAACTTTGACCAATACTATTTCACTCATTTTAACTCCATTTTACATTGCAATTCATGTGTCTTTTCACAAATATACAATTTATTTTTCAGTCCAAAATTAATTTTATTACATTTTATTGAACAAAAGGGTATTATACATAAAGAACAAAATGCACAGGAAAATTATAGATAAAAGCAAATAAAGAGATGGTAATACTTAAAAAAATCAATTGTACAATGGTATTATAGAAAATATTTTTTTATACATAAATCATACTTTTAAGTGTAAATAGAACTAGCATAATAACATGTGCAAGGCACAGATCATTTTCTAGAATTTCTTTTTTGTGTAGCATGTAATAATATTTTCTTATTATCTGTTTGTTAATAAAATTATGTAATATTTCAAGTATACCTCATATAAATTGATTAACCATAAATATGTATGATTAATATATACCTAATAATTCATTTTCTTGTATGTGACATGTAATTGAATGAGTGCAAGCAGTATTTGTAAGTGTTTATGTACAAAAGACTAAAAGTTACATATAATTAATTTGCAAGTATGTTCACGTGAAACAAATTAAAAACTTAATATGTAAAATGAATTGGCTTGCACGTCTACATGAAGTAATTTTAATATTGAAATAATAGTGAAATATTACATGTTTAAATAGAGAAAGTAAGCCTAAAAACCCTAATCCTCGTCTCTCTTTAATCTCTCTCTAATGAGAGTCGGCCGCCACATCTTCGTCTGACCCTAATCGTTCTATCTTCTTCTTCACCCTTTCTACTCTTCTCCATCTC
>PHNY01202129.1:35108-46589 GCA_003724115.2 Anethum foeniculum | reverse complement strand
CACTTCCGTAGGTGATCACGGTTGCATTTGGCATATGCAACAAGCCCTTTAAACCCCTAGGCAGCCGTAGTGGACGAGTAAGGTCTCGTGAGGGCCTATAGTGAATGTACCCACAAAATTCCCGTAGTCTTGGCTCCTCCACAACCTCTATTCTTGCATTACTTGCACTAAAAACCACTGAATAACATGGAGAATTGCTTCCTTGCTTTAACTAGTAACTCTGCATAAAACAACCAAAAACACATCAAAAGACACCACATACTTGAGTACAAAACACCAATTTAAGCCTTTATAGAGCGTTCCAAGTAGATATAAAATCCACTTATCATATAGACATATATTGTTACCTTGAATAGCCGTGTAAAATTGGTGCTTAATTGTATTCTGGAAGTTAAATTGGGCATAGTCATATGTTAGTTTAATTACAGAATCTATACCATAGTGATTTCGAGAAAAACCTATGATCATTGAATTTCAGGTTAGTGAACTGTGATCTTGCTGTAGTATTACACTTCTTGATTACCGACATGAACATATTAGGAGGAAGTAATTATCTTGACTCAGCTCTTCGTATCTGAAACTTATCTAATTCTCTTTGCTAGTATAATATTAGTTAGTTAGTTTAGTTGTTAATCAATTAGCTCGACTAGATAAACCAAAACTCATTCTTTTGTTCTATAACCGAATTGTTTGATATTTATTGTGATTTATATAAACCTACAGTCCTTGAGGAACAATATCTTGTATTTACTACTGTATTACTTTTTTACGATTGTACACTTGCACATCAGTATTTTACTTAACAATGGTGTATAAGTTAAGAAGAAAGGGTTGCAATTAGCTAAAAATGAAAAAGGAGCCTTTTTTATTTTGGACCATCACAAAATTGAGACTAGAAGTTGTTGTATGTGTTTCTTGCATATGTACATCACTATCTGTCAATTATGGGTGTATATAGTGTGTATATATAAAATTTATAAACAAAAACAATCACCTAGACTTATTAAGTTAATAGAAATTATAAAAGAAAACCTAAGTACTATAACCATCAACAGATATTGTCATTAACTATTGAACAGTGAACCTCAACAATACACAAACAAAATTACAGAGGCAGGAGAGAGTGAAAAGGACCACGTCCAAAGTTTATTAAAATTGACCATGTAGTACTAGCAAGTATGCATGTATTATTAATACAATTCATAATCTGCAAGATAGGCTGGTTTCTTTCTAGCACGTTTGGGCCTTGTTGGGTTATGTTTGACATTACAGTCTTGATTTACGCTATAGTCTTGCATAACTCTCGGTTGTAGAGCACAGTTTATTACTCGTTGAAGTCGATGCTTGACAGCTAAAGCTTTTCTCCTAGCCACTGAACGGTACCTCTACAATTTTCCAAATGAAAAATTAGATTTTAGTTTAATGTGCAAGAAAACAAACTTCATCTATATGCAATTCTATAATACCTTGTTTCTCGCATCCATGGTCACACAAGGACAGTGATGTGATTTCAATAGCCGAGCAGTAAGTCCAGCTTTAGGATGTTGCTTTTTATTTAACCCATTCTTTTCCACTGGGATTAGAAGATTATGGTCACCCAGTAACTCTTCATCTTCTCCATCAAGGTTTAATCGTAAGTCCTTGGCACGACTAGTAAAGGAAGGTAGTTACAGAATTTCGAAGAATTATAATTAGAAGTTCACCAACATGTTATTATAAATTTAAAAGAAGAGGGTACTTAGGAGAAATACTTTAATGCAGTGCGATCAAGTATATCAAGTGTTATGCGAAGGTGAGAAGGACGGTGTGGAGATTTCAAGAGCCAACTAATACTTTCAACATCATGATGCTGTCATTTCTTTAACCCGTCCTTCTTCTCAATTGGGGTTTCAACATTATCGTCACCTAATAACTCTTCATCTTTGGGAGCTAGGCTTAATCTAACGCCCTTGGGAGGACTAGTGAAGAAAGGCAGATAGTGAGATGTGATACTTTAACATTAGAAGCTCAGAAACAAGTTACTAAAATTAATAGAAAAATATACTTTAATGCACTTTGATCAAGTAGATCAAGTGGTATCCCAAGGTCAGGCTCAACATAGAGCTCTAGCCTATGATGCTGCTCTAATGATGACTTTCGGTACTGTGTGAATATGTAAAATTGATACAGACGTGCATTAAAGTGAAGAATCAACCCATGGAAAATTTACAAAGGCGCATTGATGATCAAACAGTGAACATAGTAAACATTTTTGAAATAAGGCTTTCAATTGGTTTATACATTGTTTATCTTTTTAACATAAGAAATTATGCAGTAAACTACAGTTTCCTTCAACTGTTATTAGAAGTAGGATCTAGATTATGTTCAATGGGCATGTCCCAAGACCTGGTACATTAAACAACTGCTTGAATTCAAAATGTATTAAGCTTGTACAAGGGACTAGATATATATGTAGTTTCGAAGCCTAACTTGTTTTGCTAATCCCAAATTGAATATTATTATTATTATTATTTATGATAATATGAAATAATTAAAAAGGATCGCCATACCCATAATAGCCCCTGCTGGATGACTTGAGTAGCTTTGGCTAATCGGTAGGGTCAGGAAGTTCATTGCAGAATCTTCATTACGAAAGAGTACCAAAAAGAACATAGTTAGTAATGAAATTTTTTATTTTATGAAGACCAAATCAACAAAACCTTTAAAAACATGTATGAAAAGTGTATATGTATAAAGACTTACACACTCCTAACATCCTCGTCAGGCCCGAACAGACTGGCCATAGGTCCAAGATCGTACCTCTCTAGCCATTGTGAGATAATACCAGCTGGCTTCGTGTCCCCACCTCCTGACCTCTTGCATTGTAGGATAATACCACCAGCCTTCGTGTTCCCACATCCAACAACTTAACGTGTCAAGCTTTCGAGAATCGGCTCTGATACTATATGTGACAACCCGGGTGAAATCCCGAGCATTTTTTGAAAACTGGGTCAAATCCCGATTCCGAGTCCCAAATAAGCCGAAGGCTACTAGCCCAAATGCAGTCAACTTGGGTAAACAACAGGCTCACCATAGGCCCCCAAAATATCATGATTTGTTGGTGCACATAGTAGTAGTACTTTGCCTTATAAACTGAACAGAATTCCCATTCCTTATCGATGTGGGACTGGGGTGTTACATTTATCGTCCGTGAAAATTTCACACTTCTCCCCGTAAAGATAATGTATCCACAATTTCAAAGCGAAAACTATAGCTGCTAACTCAAGTCATGAGTACGGTATTTTTGTTCATGAGGTTTTAATTTTCGTGAGGCATATGTTATTACTTTACCATGTTGCATCAAAACACATCCTAGTCCTTTATGACACGCATCACTATAGATTACGAATTCTCTTTTACTTGGATTTGGTGCCTCGGGCTAAAGAAATAATAAACACTACTAATCCAGCAAAAAACTTTATCATTAAAAAAGGCTAAAAACAAATTAAAAATTGAATATTCTTTGATCGATATAATGGCATCAATCTAAAATAAAATCATATATACTATTCATCTATTCTAAAATAAAATAATATTTATCTCAGGCTAAAAAATAAATAAATATGAATAGCTGGATATGGTTGATACAACACCTAAAATAAAATAATATGTAGTATTAATCAATATAATAACGTTGGACAAGTAGTGTATAATAGCGCTAAGATATAATTCATTAGTCGGTTTAATGGTGTCGGACTAAATCAAAATATATTATTCATCCGGGCTAAAAAAATTATAAAATTGATCCAGGATAAAAAAAATTAAAATCAGAAAATCATTAGACGAGTTAAACCAAAATAAAATATACCTTTATGCGGGCTAAAATAAAAAATTTATCATTGATGCGGGCTTAAACAAAATAAAATATTCTTGAATATACCTAGTTGGATTTGGTTGGTACAGTGGGCCTTAGACTAATACAAAATAATGTATATAATTGGTATAGTGAGCCTTAGACTAATACAAAATTATGTATATAATTGATCCAAGCTAAAACAAGACTAAAATCGAACTAAAAATAATTTGTATACTATCCATTTGGCAAAACTTTACCTTCTAATTAAAACATAATTATCTTTTGTAAACAAACTGATAAATACCAATTAAATACATCTTTCAAAGATTAATACTATTCTTTAAAACTAAAATAACACTTATTACAAAAATATCACTAACTTACCCGTGTGTGTATAGATATATAACTATTATCAAATCATATTATTAAAATTTTGTTCAAATGCTTTAGTTCTCTAATATATGTTTATATATAATAAGCATGCTTTAGTTCTCTAATATATGTTTATATATAATAAGCATGCTTTAGTTCTCTAATATATGTTTATATATATTAAGCATAAAGGAGTTCTTATCCAAATATTATTATGGCTAACCACCTAGTAAGGACATTTAGATCTTAAAATAAATAGATTATAACTGTAAGATTTAATATAAAGAAATATTCTATGTTTCAATGATTAAAACCAAAAGTAAGTAGGTATCCTAAATTGGATACATTACTTAATGTAAAATTCATAACTGTCTTTTCTATTTAGTTTGTACATAGTTTTAGTTAAATAATACTCACTTGGTCCACTTGATTCTTAACATTTGAATTATTAACATTTGAAATGGAGTGTTCGGCACGCATTTTAATCCTCTTATCTAGTATAGTTTTATAAATTCTTTTAGAAAAAATTTTCTTCTGAATAAAAATTAAATGTTTAAATTTTTATTCAAAAAAGAAAATTTTAAAAATAAATTATAGAACTATGGTAGATAAGAGCTTTAAAATGCGTGTCAATCACTCTGTTTCAAATGTGAAGAATCTATTGGGACAGAGGGAGTACCTTTTAAATCATCAATGTATTAAAGATTATTTGGTGAGTTTCGCGTGGACTATAAAATCTTCAAAATCTTATTTTTAGAACAC
This sequence comes from Anethum foeniculum, assembly GCA_003724115.2. Lineage (NCBI taxonomy): Eukaryota > Viridiplantae > Streptophyta > Magnoliopsida > Apiales > Apiaceae > Anethum > Anethum foeniculum. Next base: position 41,620 of record PHNY01202129.1, on the reverse strand, counting down.
AAAATAGAGTGTATATAAAATCAAACGAATCTCGATTTTTCTAAAATAAAAATATATTCTATATTTGCAATATGAAAATAAAAAATAAGTAGGTATCCTAAATTGAATAAATTAGTTAATGTAATTCTCGACAGATTTTGTTAGATAATACTCCCTCCCTGATGCTAGGTTCTTTACATCTGAAAGAGGGGATCCACACACATTTTGAGATTCCTACATAGTATAGTTTCATAACTTACCTTGACACCTTTTTTCTATGAAAAAAAATTAAATGTTCAAATTTTTATTCAAAAAAATGAAAATTTTAAAAATAAGTTATGAAGCTATACTTTAGATATAAAAGTGCCAATAAGTAAAAAAATAGTAAAGATAACTGGGAGAGTAAAGAAATAAGTGGGACAGATGACTAATTTTTAAGCCATCACTAAATTTAAATTATTTCTTGAGATTTCAATGATTAAAATCGAAAATAAGTAAGTATCCTAAATTGAATATAATCCCTAATCTAAAATTCGTAATTATCTATTCCCTTCAAGATAGTTCTAGTTAAATAATAATTTTAAACAATCAGTGAATTAAAGATTATTTTGTAAGTTTCGCGCGTGCTATAAAATCATCTAAATCGGATTTTTAAAACTCATAATATAGCCTAAATAAAATTAAATGAAATCCAATTGGATCTAAAATAGAAAAATATTCTATATTTTCATGATTAAAAAAAAAATAAGAACGTATACTAAATTGAATAGAATACTTAATGCAAAATTTGTAAGTGTATTTCCGGATAGTTTTAGTTAGATAACACCTTTTAATCCATCACTAAATTCGTGAGCTGTAAAATCGTCAAAATACAATTTTTATAACTGAAGATGGAGCCGAAATTTATTCATACCTAACCCGATAAATTTATTTTTATTATTTGTTTCAACTTCAATTTGAATTTTTTTCTTTATCTATTTCAAATTAATAATCATTTTTTCTATAATAAAATATCAAAATCATCTAATAAATATATAATTGAGTACAAAATAAAATTAATCAATTTGATTCTTTATTTTTTAAACTCTTTCAAATTAATGAACATTTTTATAAATAATAAAAGATGTCATAGAGATAAATTTGAAAAATTAAAAATAAAAAATGATTGACTTATAAACTAGTAATGATAACAATGTATTACAGTAATTTGTTACTACTAGCTTGTTGTCCTTTCTCTCTTCTGCACATGTGCAAAGCCATTATCAAGGGCCGTTCTTCACTTGAATGGGTTGTCTTTCTATGTCAGTTTCCTAGCTGCTTCTCTAACTTCGTCTTCGTACCGCTGTTTCTTTAACGGCCTGACCTTCCTCTCCTACCTCTTCACACCACTATTTCCTTAACTCAGCCTCCGTTTCCTCTCCTGTTCCGTAGCAATTAGGCCAAACAAAGGATACTTGTCAGTTAAAGGCTACAAAGTTAGACAGGATTAGAAAAAGTTATCCACATACTAGAAAATTACACGGGATTTCCATGGTTATGAGACGGTGCTGCCATCAATTTTTTTGGAGCATTATCTTCATTGTTTCCTGCAAATAATTAATTAATATATATAAGTTAATATAAAAAAATGTACTAGATAACTTTTTATACAAAAAATTATGAATATATGATATCATTTGGATATATAATCATAACATCTTTAAAGCAGGATAAAGGATTTTAATGGAGAAGAGGATTAGAACGCTTCAAAATTTTTGAACAACATCTAATTATCAAAAATCATTTAAAAGATTTCTAATAAGTAAATAGAAACACCTTATAACCAATATAACTGGAATTGGAATTGCAATAACCATATAGAAATGACGAAATAGTGAGTGGCACACTGAGGCCCAACTCTAACTTACCAGATTTCACTCGCAACACCGTGACTTCTAAGTAGGAGGTATAACTTTTTTCTTCCAACCTAAAGTATTCATCATTCATGAAACCCATAAATTAGATTTCTAAACGTACAATTTGATTTTTACCACAAAACGCCTTTGTCATGAGCAACCAAATGCTTCCTTACAATTGTTCTACGCTAATCTCTCAACAATTAACCGGTTTTTATAATGATTAATGGGCTATTATCCTGAACCCTTTAGAATTAAGGTTGTAATTGGCCCTTTTGATATTGAACAAGGCCATGGTAGGTGGAAAAATAGGCCAAAAATTTCTAAATCTACGGTTTGAAATCAAGTAAGGTCGTATTTGATGAAAAAGTTGGCCCAACATATATTAAAAAATTTATCAAGTACCCAAATCAAATCACCAATATTAATTAAATTAAGATTTAAGTCAATTTAGAAAAATAATAAAAAAATTCTTATTAACTCTTTATTATAATGATCAGATTACTTACCCGATAAAAAAATTGATCAAATTACTTATTTAATATTTTTTTAAAAATATTTAATACCAACTCAACACTTTTGAAAAAATTAGTACTTTTTTTGTCCTTTTAAAAGAATGTAACTAAATTTATTAACTTCAGATATTTTTCTAGAAGAAGAGAAAACCAAAAGGACGATAAAGGAAGGAAGAAGAGAGATTAAGAAAATTGAAAAAAAAGTTCTTTGACATGTTTTGCAGGTTTTCTTTAAGGATTGGGAAAATATTATATTCATTATTATTGTGTTGAGATGAATCTCCACCAAAAAAAATTAAAAAACTCTCTCTAGCCACTCCTCTTTTTTTCTTTTGTTTAGGTATCTTTACGAGTGGAAAGCCCCAAAACCTTTCATTTCATTTGTGTTTTCTTCCTTATTTCAATAAACCTTGTTTTAAAGTTTTATTTCTCTAAAAATCTTCCTTGTTAGGTAAGATTGGTCTATTTTTTTTTCTTAAGTTTTGGCATTAGTTTATTTTTTGAGATCTAAGGATTCAAAGCCTTTTCCGATTTGGCCTTCCTTTTCTTATATCTCAATTCCACGGAGCTTCAGATTTCTCATTCTTCCGGGTGATTTTGTTCTCGAAAGTGGTCCGAGTTATTTTGTTTTTGTGGATTTGTTCCCCACATCTAAGGATTGTCTTGGTTTAGCTAATATTTCATTTAAGCATTTGCAATTCTAAGCTTGATAGTTTGTCACGTTTAGTTCGCGTTTCATTTTTATTTTTTGTTGTCTCACCCTTTGTGTGAGTTTTGTTATTTTTCCAGTGTATGGTGCTTCATTTAGTAATAAAAGTTATTAAGGATTGCATTCTCAGTCATAGCATGTGTAAATATTAGAAGAATGGATTAATCAGTGATTATTTCTATGTTTTGTTTGTTCGACGCTACCGTTTATGTAGATGTCGTATGGCTTTTTATTATTGAATTACCTCATTTATCAAAAAAAGGATTGGGAAAATGTATTTGGAAGCGAAAGAATGAAAGTTTTCATAAAGATTACGTGACAATTTCCCTATCATTTTATGGGAATGTAATTTTTTGGGAGAAATTTATGAAAATTTTCTGTATCGTCTTTTTTCTTCGGAATAAATTTTGAAAGAGAAAATTCTTAATTTTTATATTCGGTGTTGCTTAATGGAGCACAAATTTTTAGGATGAAATTGAGATTTTATTATTGTCCTTAGTTTATTATTGAGGATTCTTCCAACTATAAATTTGAGTTTGAGGATCTATTTTTTATATGTATATTTTCAAACACAAATACTAGAAACCGAATGTATAACATGATTAGTTAGTTCTAAAATATGAAGCATATTATAAAAAGTGCTCATCACTAGAAAATATAGATAAAAGGTTATACATAAAGAGGAAAGTATATAATATATATTGATTCTATTGTACATCATATTTTTTTTATATTTAAAGAGCAATGCATTTTCAAAAGTTATAATCTTTAGAGGCTGAGTATTTGCTTAGTGAAAAAAAAAGGAGAGCATTTATAATTTAATATTTATTATTTGTACGGCATAATTTTAAAAACTTGACATACTCACATCACTTTTTTTAGGTATAGAGTTGGACATTTAACATTCACTTTTGATCAAAAGATCAAAACATCAAGGGTGATCTATATTCTTTTATTAACATGTTTGAAAATCTCAGGTTTGATCTTTTCATCATAATTAATAAATACTATTATCAAACTATGGCTTTATCTGAAACCCTATCTGTTTTGATGATGACACATTACAGCAAGCTGATTGCTTGTTACTGGAAATTTTAGCATGACTTGTTATTTAACATGTTATGCAGGGTGCTTTGTGTGAGTGGTAGCTTTTACGTCAACCACAAACTGATATGTAATCATCAAAAAGGGGAGATTGAAACTCATTTGGCTTTGATGATTGGTGTTTACTTACATAAAACAACATGCTATTATGTGTGTACTAAATTGGTTTTGCAGGACTTATAAATGTACTAATATAACTATCAGCATGTATAAACAGCAAGCCATTAGTACTGGAATGGATCATATCATCAAGCTGATTTCAGGAAAACAATGCTTTAACAGCAAGCCTTTTTCTCCGGCCAGAATCTTTTGGAGAATTACTAGAAGTACCATTTTCATAGAGATTGTTTAAAAATATGAGAGATTGACTAGGATCAAACATGTGAGGACTCTATTATATAGTATATAGTTTATATAATTAATATAACTCAAAATCGATTTGAAAATCTGTTCCTACTTTGTTGGGATTTTGATTTAACCTTCTTTATCCATTCAAAACAGATTTGATCAATCTTTTACTCAATCAAACATTTCCAAAATAGCCTAGATTTGCTCATATCTTTTTATAGCTGTTGGAAATTGATTTCTTATATATATACAACCGTATATATATATATATATATATCAAAACCGATTTGTTAGAGATTTAAATCATTTCAAACCCTCTAACTAATTTAGTGAATTGAAGAAATTTGAAATTAGGGTTTCAGAGTTTATGAGTTTGAACAGAGCAGAGAGAGAGAATAGAGACAATTTGTATAAAAAGTGAATGTGAATAAAAATTTGAAAATCACTTTTATTTACCTCTCTCTTACCACTACAGAACATGTGCACATGGGCTTGGACAGCTGTCAGAGTTTTAGCGGATGTAGCATAATTAGTGAAATGGATAAAAAGGTAATAATTAAACGTGCACAGTTAAACAAACTGATTACCCATTTCTTCACACAACATACGAATCGTTTGGTCGTTCACTAATCTAACATGTTTAATGAGCTGTCCAACAGCAAATAATTACATCATTTATCTTGAAAAAGATAAATAAATTCAAATACTAAAATTAGATAAAGTCTGATGACTATTAGTATTTGACTGTTGACTCATATCAGTGTTTACAAATACTGATATGACAAAAACTGTAGAGTTTAACAAACAGTTTTCAAAGAACATGGTATCAGTATTTATCATAGTTTCATAAATACTTAAGAAAATATACCAACTCTGAGTTTGTGTTGCCTTAGACCTTTTCAGCTATTCTTGAGTGTTTGAGAAATGACTAGTTATCATTCCCAATTCATTCACCAGTCTTGTAAAAGTAGATTCACTCAATGGTTTGGTAAATATATCTGCTAGTTGTTGGTCTGTAGGCACAAAGTACAGTTCCACTGTTCCTTCCATTACATGTTCTCTAATGAAGTAATACCTTATGCTGATATGCTTTGTCATTGAGTGTTGAACTGGATTTCCTGTCATTGTAATAGCAATTTGATTATCACAATATATAGGAATTTTAGAATATTCTAACCCATAGTCCAGCAATTGGTTCTTCATCCAAAGAATTTGAGCACAACAGCTTCCTGCAACAATGTATTTAGCTTCTGTAGTGGAAGTAGATATTGATTTATGTTTCTTGCTAAACCAAGAAACCAACCTGCCTCCAAGAAATTGGTCGCTTCCACTAGTGCTTTTCCTCTCTATTTTGCATCCTGCAAAATCAGCATCTGAGTAACCTATTAGCTTGAAGTCTGAGTCTCTGGGATACCATAATCCTAGATTTATTATTCCTTTGAGATATTTGAAAATTCTCTTCACAGCTAGTAGATGAGGTTCCCTAGGATCAGCTTGAAATCTTGCACAGAGACAGGTAGCATACATGATATCTGGTCTACTTGTAGTTAGATAGAGTAAAGAGCCAATCATCCCTCTGTAACTGGTTATATCTACTGATGCTCGAGTGCTTAAGTCCAGTTTTGTGGTTGTGGCTATTGGAGTACTTGCAGTTGAGCTATCTTGCATTCCAAATCTTTTAAGCAAAAATCTGGTGTATTTAGCTTGATTGATAAAGATTCCTTCATCAGACTGTTTGACTTGTAGTCCCAGAAAATAACTCATTTCCCCCATCGTACTCATTTGATATCTAGACTGGATAAGCTTAGAAAACTTCTGACAGAGTTTGTCATTAGTAGAACCAAAAATGATATCATCAACATATATCTGAACTAATAAGAGTTCCTTACCATGATTGAGATAAAAGAGAGTTTTATCTATTGTACCTCTTTTGAAACCACTTTCCAGTAAAAACTGAGCAAC